>CAUHTR010000769.1:0-105623 GCA_959609185.1 Schmidtea polychroa
CCCAACATAGTTCAATTAGATTTTAATTGTTAACTGTATTCAACGAAAACGATGGAAATGGTTCTATACATGATACAATATTTATTTAACCTTTAATGATAAAAAACATTTTTGAATAGTGTATAACTGAAAGCGAAATCTTTTCGGTCGAATATCAAATAGAATAAACTGTTAAACAGCACTTGCAAAGAAATAATTAATTGTCCAAGTGGTAAACATTACAATGTGATAGATGGAAAGGAAATATTTCAAATTATGTATTCAAATCTGTCAAATATTTGAGGGTATTAACCCTTTCATGGCTGAATTAAGAGTTGAAAATGGCGTCCTAAAATCACTTGTTGTTTCTTTCAAATGACAAAAACAATAAAATATTTGGTAAAAGGCGGGATTTTACATTAAAAGTATATATCTTCCTTATCAATCATAAATAAAAATATTATACCTACTAGTCCATAGATGTCTATACCTGTATGAAATATATCATGATTCCATATGGCAGGAAAAGGTTAGTGTAAACATGGAAACATACATAGAAACTCCATTGACAGATTTGATTGATCCGATTTTCCAAAACTTTGATTACACAAATAACAAGGTATATGGATTCTTTGTATTATAATAAAGATATTTTTACGATATATTTTCCCCATCAGAATTGTCTAATAATGATGGAAACAAAAATACTCTAATTCTGATTTGAATTTAATGTCAAATTTAGGTCATACTCCCATATAATTTGAGTCCTCAATTACATAATTTTGAAATTGAACCAAGAACATTTTATAGTAGTGAAACTAAAGTGCTAAATTGATTTACACCAAAATGGACCAATTGCCTGTTTGACAGTGGTCCAATTTCTTTGTCCAATACAAGAGCCAATTGACAAATTCTATACTTATTCGATGGATGAAATATCACATTTATTCAATGGAAAAAGAATTAAAATGCCATAATGCCCCCCATACGCTCCGCTTTTTTAATCGGGACTCTTTTAGTGTTTAAAGATACTAATTAAAGAAAGTGAAAATTTATTAATTAGATATCAAAGAAATAAATTTATATATATATATATATATATATATATATATAAATTTTAATATTTCTTTTTCACAATTCCCATCCAATACCTATTGCCTTACAATCTCTATATTTTGATTGCAATATTGACCCGCCCATATGTGCCGATTTTTTTCTTGTGCTCTTATAAAACCCCTGTTCTGAAGATGACACTAAAGAAATAAACAGCCTCTTTTAATTGTCGGTCGCAAACAAATCTGACACCATTCCTTAAAAATTAATACCATTTACTATTTGACAACAATACATCCCGCACCGATCATGTACGGTCTTTACATTCAATAATTTTAATGACTTATGTATAGGTGCAACAACGTTTTAAATTGATTCTAGTAACTGTCAAGCTTAGTGATCTAAGTTGTTTGCTTTTGGGTATTATGTAAAACCTAGTCATTATTATTGATGAGTTTAAATTATAATGTCTCCTCATTGCCGGTTTCCACCAATAAAAGCGTGAAAAATAAAATCTCAGATAAAAATAAAATATCTCCAGCTAGTCCATATATCTTTTTTAAATTACTATATGCCTTAATTCACGAGTCAATATAGATTAATCTGCGCATTTATTGTAATAAGGAAAAATTTGAAGAGCCGTTACTTTTTTATTGCGTAACCATCAAAAAATCTGGGGTGTATGCTGAGTGAATTAAATATTGTTCAGTGCCAATTACAGCTTTCAATAGAAATAATAGCTAAATTGTTCAGTCTGTCTTGAATCATGGCTAGATCTTAAATAACCTTTAATAATTTTTAATTTTTAAAATTTTTTCTCTGCAGATGCAACTGTAAGAATCTTTAATGCAATTTCATTTAAATTTTTTTTATACAAAAATTTTAAAGATTTTTCTGGTTCAAAATCTTCGGAAAATCGAGAGGTGAGAGATTTCAGTTCAAAGTGTAATTCTGCTCTAGAAATATCTGTTTTAGCTCCTTCAATTAATTTGGTTTTCAAACCCTCGTAACAAATTTTTAACTTTTCATTCGACATCACAAAGTTTTTTGATGTTGAATAAAAATATGAGTAGTTCAATTTCTGCTTGAAGAGCTTCAAAACGATCTTTAAATACTCTTATGGCACATTCAAACATCTAATCGAAAACATTTTGCTTGTACAGGAATACCTTGAACAGTACGGTTAATCGATTCTGGAATTTAGCCGTGCTATTTGAAACCGGACTATTCGAGGCATTCTGGCGCTAATAAATTTACGAATTAGTACCCCTATTAAGAAATTTAAAAATCGTGATTATAATCTAGTAAACAAAAAATATTTTGTTATGTATTTTTATTTTTCTGATATTCAAGAGCAAAACAAGCATATTTAACACAGTTGTACATTTAAATATATATTTATTGAAATTTATAAGCCGGCAATACCGTGATCGTGAATGTATCCGTAGTGAATTTTTTTACGGTTTATTTATTCAATTTTTTATTAAAACTACAAACCAGAAATTAAACGTAACAAAACAAATTATTAAACACGTGCCGTATGATTTTATAATAACGAATAAATTCTAAAAAATTAATTTAAAAAAACTTTTTTAAATTTCGAAAATTTTATTTAATCATTTTAAAAACAATCATATTTTGAAAATTTCAAAACCGTACTATAGAGAAACCGTGCTGATCGAAACCGTACTATGCGAGGTATTCCTGTATGTTGTCTTTGGACATAAAATTTGTTAGACAATTTCAGCTCGTCAAAAAATCGGTTTTTTTTTCTTTCCCTTCTAACGGATTTTGGGGGAAACAATTTTTCACTTTCAAAATTCAAGCAAGTTCTTTTTCTTTTAAAATAATAGAATCAAATTTATTTTGGTTTTAACTTTCAAGAAAATCATTGTACTTTACAGAGACATTGAAGCCTCCATAATATTCATTGAAATTGATTGAAGTTGTTTACCTGACAAATTTATTTTAAATAATACTTCATACCAAATCATGATCAAACATAGAAAATGGAAACTTGTGATTTTTGAAGGAATTGATTCTGCTGTAGTTTTCACAAGTGCTTCCAGTGTTGATCTCGTATTGCTTAGTGCTTTTACTGTAAAATATCCTTTTGTTGGCACAGAAAAGAAATTACAAACTTAATCTGTTAAGTTTTGAAGAAAAGGGCAATTTCGTGTGAACACTTCGACTACTACTAAATTGAAAGTGTGATTGTAGACTTGTCATATTCACACCATTATTATAGCTCTGATGTTTTCAAATGATAAGTTATAGCTTTCTAGAGAATCAATAATTATCTTTGTTAATTCAATTCCTGTTGAACCTTCCATCAAGTGGAATCCAAGAAAACTTTCATGTAATTTAGTTTTAATAATCCACGTCTACACATCTAATCAGCTAATCATATTTGTTCCTGGTGACTGATGCCTTGGGTACAATCAACAATAATTGAACAGTACACAGAATTTTGGCCCCTCTCAAAAATTTTGCTTTTGATGTTACCGGTTTAATTTTTGGACTTATTTCAATTTTATTTGCAGTCATTTAAGTGAACTACTCGTACAGTTTCCGCTTCAATAGACTCAGTTGTTTGGATTAATTTTTCAGATCCGACATCAATATCTTGATTTCTGTTGACCAATTCCTCTTGACGAGGTTTAACCAAAAAAGTTTCAAACGATTTTTGATTATTCTTCATTTGCTCCACTATATGCGGTCGTTTTTGTTTGTATTACCAGAAGGTTTTCTCTTTTCCATTGTTTTCTTATTTAGGAAATAATAAAAAATGAATTCTTATAAATAATTAAAAAAAATTAAGTTTAAGCTCGAAATATTTCCAATAAAAAATTATAATTCAATACAAAAATTCGATACATTTTTTTCCATTACTCACTAAGTATATGTTTTGGAATGATATTGACTTCATATTTTCTATTTCCATTTATAGGTTTATGCTTTATGATATAATGTAAAGATAATTCTTTTCACAGTTACATTTCAGGGTCCTTCCAATCTCTGGGTCCTGTACATGTATACCAGTTGCACCTGCATAGACTACAAATATCTAAATGTGATTTGTACCAAATATGTCCCAGTGCGCACTCTATGATTAACTCCCAATCAAATAGTTCAACATACCAGATAAAATTATGAAACAACCCTATAATAAATATTAAAAAGTATGTTTAGTAATGTACCTTTACGCGCTTGTTAATTTTTAAACTAATTTTACTACGTAATAAATAATATTTTATGTTCAAAAATTATTATTAATTTAAATTTGGATTTTATTTAATTGTTTCAATATTTAAAACTTATTTTTACAAAATATTTATTAAATTGAATGTCAAAAATATTTTGTAAACAAGAATGTATAATACAAAGACTATTTAGTTGAGGGCTCTTGAAAAGTTGAAAATTTGTAAATATCATTGCAGTATTAAAATGTAATTGAAAAAAATATTTTCAATTATGTCTTGTGAAAATAAGTGGCAAATTTTATGAAAAAAACAGGCATCAATGTGTCTAGAAGTTTGAAGTGGAAGACATGTTTCAATTCAAAATTGGAAATGATCGAGCCATCAAAATTCCACTATTAATTTTATTTTATTTCATTAAAAAGAATTTTATAATACATTTTATTATAAATCTTTTAAATAAATTTAATATTTTAAATGGATATTTGTTTCATTAAAATTATAATTAATTAAAATTTATTAATCAAAATTAATTTAGATATTACATATTATACTTTTTAATTAATTGACATTTTACAATTTAATAAATTTCAATTATAAATTATTAAATATAATGAACCTTTTAATCAAGGACATCATAAAAAATCGGTTAACTGGGTATGGTGCGCGAAATAATGGTTGGGATAAGCGTGCACAGAAACAAGTTTAGAAAATAAATAAGTACCGATATTAACTGGTGAGCATGAAAAAATAAATTGCAGTAACTGTCGCCTAGTTCTTAAAATAACTGTTAAAAAACATTGACATTTTTATGTTACCCTCCTCAATGTGACATCTATAAAGATAAAATTCAAAAGATCTAGAATTATTTATAATAATAATTATATATTTATAACACATAGTGAATAGAAATCAAGAAAAAGCACGATTTGTAAGGATGACAAAGAAATGACGACAATTATGATACGTGTAAGTAGGCTGTTTTATATACTTAACGGACTTTGATATCATAAAAGTAATATTTGATCACTTTGTTGTTACTGCATTTCATTAAATAGCTCGAGCTTGGACATGTTTGTAAATTTTCCTTGAGGCTTATCGAAAGGAAGGAAGATGCTATAATTACATTAATAAAATACACAGTTGTGTTCAACGAAATAATACTAATAATCATCATAATAAAAATAATAATAATAATAATAATAATAATAAACAATTATAAGAACTTCTTTTGATTTTCATCTCTGATTTCTTTTCATTTTTAAAAAATATAATGTCAAATAAACAAGTAAATAATATAAATGCCTTATCAAACAATGAGAAGGGAGAAAATAAAATTAAAAAGAAAGATCAAAAAGCATTTGAAAATTAAAAATCTAAATTCCAAGAAATTGACAAGAATTATTTTCATTATCGAATATTTTTTCATTTTATTCAATATATACTTTACAGCAAAAGGCTTATATTGTCATTTACTCATTTAACATTTAAATAATGCCTCCATCAAGATACTTTAGAAAAAGATTAAATTATATAAAGATTGAAAACCACTTTTCTAAAGGATTGGCTTGATGAAAAGAAGTATGTATATATTCTGTTAAGAATAATGAAACGCGACTTATTAGAGGAAAACAGATTAAGCAAAACATCAGTGAGCAAGCTATAATTGTGATCAAATTGTGTAAAAATAATATTTATAATTTACTAAAATCATTTTTGTAGAAAAAAGATTTTTAAGAATTCTTGTAGTTTCATTTACCGTTTGCATGACCCAATTGTATGATCTATTTGTATGATCCATTTCTAGAATATGATGTTTATTTATTTATCTGAAATATTTTCTTTAAAAATAGTGATTGATCAATTGTGTTTGAAGTAGGACTTGGCAGACACTTGACAACCTGCGCAAATAATCAATCACATTATTCTAAGATAAAACTAAATCTACAGTTGACTGACCATCACTGATCCATGACAAAAATATATATATCTACAATATAATCACAGATTTTCTGAACCTAGCAATATAACTATTGTTTCTATTCATCAAGTGTAAAACCATTGAAGCACCAAGTTCTGAATACACAGGTTCCAAGAATTTCAAAAAATTATTTATTAAAACTTTTGATGACATTGTATACTTTGATTAACTGTAATTTATATTTAAAACACAAACTTGTCAGTCATGGAATTATTTATAAAAACTTAATTCAAACAAATAGGTAAGCATTTCTGCAGCGTTTATTAAGTGGAAATATTTCAACCTAAAATAGAAATTTAACTGTTAAAGAGTAAAGAACAAAATGTGGAATCGAAATATCAGTTAAATTTAGGATTTGAATAGGATCTACTTTTGGTCGTAATATTTTATTAAACACTGTGACAATCAGTTACTTATTTATTTTTTTTGTAATTGTACTTTAACGAGTAACAAAAACTGGAATGTACTGAAGAAACAAATAACGTATTCGAGGGATTGAAGTTAGCACTCACAACAACAACGATCCTATGCTTTCCGAATCTGAGAAAGGAGTGGATTTTAGATACAGTAGACCCTCGCCTTACGACCGCCCGGTTTTACGACCTCGTTTTCTGAGGCCAATCACGACCATGACTCACAATTACGACTAGCCTAGCCACGCATTACCCAGCCTACAATATTTAGGCCCTAACTTCAATGAAAGTATAATGACTAATTTTGTAACAAAATACTAGACATTCATGTTTTCAATCACAATACTACCGAATATTATTAAGTATTTTGTTTTTTTTTAATATTTATTAATAAGTGAATAATATCTAGTGAATAATATTTAAATTACAAACAATATTTCTTTCATAAAAAAAATTTAAACTACAATTTTCGTGTGATTGAGAAGGGCACAATTCAATGGGGTCATCGTCGATTGCAACTACATCATTTTCAATTGTAAAATCTTCTATCACCTTTGTATTATCAACCTCCATTGATTGGCTGACACATACAGGTTGAGCACCCCCAAAAATAGCTGGAGTCTTCTTAAAATAACAATCTAATGTTTTTTGAACTGATGGTTTTTTTCATAATATATTTGTCTGTAGCAAGTGTAAGCTTCCTTTATTAATGAATTGACTTTCGAACTACGTTAGTGATTTTGTGTTACTTATACTCACATTTAGTTACATGAAATTATTTTGTTAAAGAATAGATAGGCGAAATTCAAGACCTACGACGAATTAGCCATTTATTATAACATTGGGTCAATGGGAAATAAAACCTCTCTTTACGACTGCTCACATTACGACTTATTTTCAGCAACCAATTAGGTCGTAATTGCGGGGGTTTACTGTACTGATGCCAGTTTTGATACCATTGGAGCAGTGCTTTCACAAAGATATATAGATGGAAAGGAGAGAGTAATTGCGTATGAATCACACTCGATGACGAGCCATGAAAAAGGATATTGCATTACAAGAAAGGAATTATTGGCGGAATACTATTTTTGTATTCATTTTAAGCACTATCTCTACGGAAGGAGATTTGTTATATATCTATAAAATTATAAAATAAGAAATAGTTCAAAATATATATTCCAATAAATAAATTATTGAAACAATTTTAAATTATGTTAATTTTAAATTCTTTACAATAAAAACTTTAAAATTATAATATATGAACTAAATATTAATTTAATCTATATAACATCCCCCTCGCCAACAATCGAAGTGGTATCGTGGGTTTGGATTTCTTGTCTCTCTTTGGATAAATCTTTCTCTCTTTTGTTTTTACGCTCGATTTTCTTGACCAAATATTGGTTTTCTTTGTAATATTCTCTATCTCGAATTTCTTACCTATGTCCTTGATTACTTTGATTTTATTGAAGTTTCTTCTTATTGTCTTCCTTAATTTATTACTATATAAAATAAATGTCCATTTGCTTTTTATTTTCTGAATAATAAATGGGCCTACGAATTTCCTTTCAAAACCTTTTCTGTCTTCGTTTCTAACCATCACTAGGTCTTCGATCTGTGCTTCCTTATTTCATCGATTTAAATTATATCTTTCTGTAATTTTCTTCATACTTTCTTCAGTAATACGTCTAACTTTCTTTTGAATTGTCTATATATCTATCTGTAGTTGTTCTACATAGTCATCATAATTTGTAATTTTCTCTCCTAGTACTCGTGCCGGTCCGATTGGAAGTTTTGCTTTCTTTCCAAATACAATCTCGTATGGGGAATGTTTGGTGGTTTTCTGTTTAGTGGTTCTAAACCCAAATTCTATGGTTGGTAGAATCATGCTCCAATCCCTTGTCGCACTTTCTTCCAACACCGTGCCTATTATACTTTTAGCCGTTCCAAACAATCTTTCCACCAGACCATCACTTTGAAGATAATATGGTGAAGTGAAGGTTTTTTGAATACCCAAGACTTTACAGTGTAGCCAAATCAATTAAATAATTATTATAAATACTATAGGTATTTATAATAATCTAATTATTTAAACTTTGTTTAAATATGTAATAATAAAGATTTACAAATTCAAAAAGTGTCTTGTTTCTAAATAATGTGTTCTGAAAATGACAACATTGGTGTCAGAAGTGTGGCTCATGAAAGTAGTCACATCCAGATCAAGATACCGATTTTCTTCGACAACGTGGTAACGTGGTTCCAACAAGTTGATGCTGCACTCGAGCTGGCATCAATAAAAAATGAAAAATGAAAATATTTTCATCTCCTCACCAGTCTACCACAAAGAATCCTCGAAAAATAATCGAATCTATTGGACCCATAAATCAAACTGCCATATTCAATGTTAAAAGACGCAATAATCAGGGAATCAAAAGGATCGACAACAGAGGCTGTCAAAAAATTGCTGCAGAAACAAGAACTTGGTGACCGAAAACCAAGTCAATTGCTCGGGGAATTCAAGCGCAGTTACAAACTAATGGAACCGAATGGAAACCCACAAATGAGCCAGATCCTGAGATTTCAATTTATAAATTGCATACCAGTTCACCTACAACACTTATTAGTGTGAAAGGAAGCGGATATTGATGACCTGCAAACATCGCAAACTTACACATGGGCATCGAAAATCATGTTATATCTAAGGTGGAAAATCGACAACAAGCCGAAATCCCGTATCAACAGGCAATAGAAAATCTCCAAAATCAAATCAATGCTATAAAATCAAATAACAAATCCAGTCAATACAACAAACTGTCAACAATGAATCTTATATGCTATTTCCACAAAAGATTTGGAAAAGATGCCCGAAAACGCGAACAGCCATGTCATTGGACTAAGTCATCATATACATGAAAAGACCAATGATATCTTTGATGTCGACGACAGAGATCCGGGACAATACTCAGCAGTCGACAAAGATCCAAGCCATATTCACTGTGCCAATTTTTCAGAACGACAGAACATACAATTTCCTCGTGGATTCTGGAGCGGATGTCAGCGTCATCCCAACAAATGCATTTACTCCTGATTCTAGAGACGTGCCTATTAAACTTGTTTCAGCCAATAACTGCAACATCAAAACTTATGGTTTGAAGACGCTAAATTCCAGGATTTCAAACACAGAGCAGAACTTTAGATGGAGCTTCGTGGTGGCAGATGTAAACTGCCCGATTCTAGGAGCAGATTTTCTAGCAAGCCATAAGTTTGTGATTGACTGTAGAAATGCTAAGATCTACATTTCTGAAAACACGACAGAAGTCAGAGAAAGGACTGCTCCTGAAAATATCAACTAAGTTCTTCTTGAGCACGCATTGAGATAGAGACATCATGCCCAGCAATTGCACAATCAGCTAGACGCCTAAGCGGGAAGTATTTAGAAATGGTGGAAAAGAAATTTAATGAGTTAATCGCAAAAGGCATTTTGCGAGAAAGTGAAAGCAACGGGGTATCCTCATTGGTAATCGTAAGAAAGAAAGATGGATCGATTCGACCCTGTGGAGACTACTAACTTTTGAATGCAGCAATAAAGTCAGACAGATACCCATTACCGAGAATAACTGATATGCTCGATTCACTTTTTTGGTTTACACATGTAAGTGATTTTAACTATATGATGACTAATACTATAAATATTTAAACAAAACAATTATTTTTACATATTGCATAGTACAGTTACCAAATCATGCTATTTTTGTTTGTTTTTAAAATTGTATTTATATGTCATTGGGCTGACTCCAATAGCTTTGGTGATTTTAGAGAAATAAAAGTTAAAACTTCAAAAACTGCATTTTTTCTTGAAAAATTGTAAAATATTGTAAAAACTGAAAGACGGGAGGTTTACATCTCCCGGGCCATATTTAACCGGGAGACGTGAGACGAAAGCCGATTCCAGGAGACTCCCGGCAAAAAAAGGAGAGTTGGCAAGCCTATGTGAATATTTCATCTTGAAGGTCTTAATGTCATTATAGAAAAAACAGTTAGTTGATTGTCTCTAAAGATTAATAATGCTAAGAAAAGTTTGAGTCAACATATCTTTGTAAATGAAAATACCCTAGGATAGATAGCAAAATCAGGTTTTAGCAAACCCACCAAAAAACTCCTATTCTACCTTGGATATTCTCTGGGTATCAAAACATAACAAAAATTTAGAAAACTTAAGCGAAAGTTATATTACCTTTTATGATTCTATTTGGGAACTAGATTTAGTGAACCGGAAGAGAACGATTCATCAACAAGATAACTTTCATCAATATATTTAGAAAGGTTTTACAAAAGATCAAAGAATTAGATACCGTTGAATTATCACCTCACCTTTTTTATAATCCAAAAGTAGCTCCGTCTGATTATTAATTTTTGAAGTTTATTGAAGTTTATTTCTTCGTGTCAAACAATAAAGATAAGTCAATAGTGACAAAAATTTTAGAGTTTGAAAATATTTATGTCAAATCTAAGGAATAGAAGACGGCTTCTGACTGTTGAACTAGATGACATTTATTTCAATTATTTTAATTATTGCCTATTCAAAGGATATTAATAATGTATGAATTTGCACAAAATAGTTTAAATTAACATTAATCTTACAATACGCATTGTATCAAATTTAAGACGTCATATTATTTTGTCAATAAATACAAGCACATCAGATAGGCGAGTTGATACGCATTGTTTTTAATTTGAAAAATCCTTGTGTAAACTGTAAATAAATTTCAATGTTAGATTTCATACACAAATAATTTTATACAGCTGAATTTTTTTTTAATTATTTTTTTTAATTTCATTCAAAAGATTTGCGTATTGTAGGGTTAAGATGCCTAATATTAGATTTCGGTCTCAGGAAGTTCTGGGATTTATTTTTCTTTCTAAAACGCCACTTATTACAAATTTAAGTTTACGGAAAATTTCAGAAATTGATAAATTATATAATTATATTTAAAAATGTGCTAAAGTTTATAAAATTCTTTTCATCGATTTTACATGTTATTAATTCAATTAAATAAATGAAAATTAATTAATGAATTTATCATCTGAAAATAAGTTGCAAAATTTACGTTCTCAATTTCCCTACTTGCTTCAGGTGATCGCATGAAGTTTGTGAACAAGCATTTGCAAAACAGTCTTGACTTAACCGGTGCTGAGGATACCGTAATACGGAAACAGCCAAACCACAGATATTGGATAACTCCCCTGCTGCGGGTAGCATTGGCACCTGTGCGTTCTGTAGAAATCCCAGCAAAGCAGTAAGTTACATCAACCATGTGAGAATCGGTATAAAATGTAATTATATACTCATCACATTGTCCTCTTATCATTGAAAACTAAAGTAAACTTTCTTCATTTTCATTTATGTAACAAATGATTAGATTTTCATTTTGATGGTGTTCTCAGTAAAAATTGTCAAAAATTTCTACAAAAATAAGAAAGATTTTTTGAAATTTTCAATACAAAATTATAGTATAAAGGAAAAAATCAATAGTTAAAAAAATCATAGATTATTTAAAATCTACAAAATATCAGTGGTAAATTTTGGTAATTTTCACTTATTTTTTTGTAAGTTGAAATATTTTATTGCTGTATTTTTGGGTGTTAATAGATATTCATTTTAAGATATTATTTTTTATTTTATTAATTTAACTTATTTTTCAATTTTTGTATTTTTATTATTATTTTTATTTTTATCCAATGTATGTGGCATTACACCCATTACATGTAAACTGGTAAACGAGATCGGAACACAATTCGACCGGAGTTTTAGACTTATTAATAAACACATTGCGTACTATCCATGAACTTGACACTATCCTATAGTTTAAATTCCCTAACTGCTCTTATCTTCACTTTATAATCCTTTAAACCTTCTGAGTACGGCAATACTAACAAAAATTTAGGCTCATCATCCTTGCGCACACTATTTAATTTATTTAACTCATCAGACTCACACACCTCAACAACATCACACCCAGATTTTCTCAAGCATGGATCCTAAGGATTTTTAATAAATTTGTCAACCGTCTCTTTTACCATAATTAATATAAAGAATTTTGAATAAACATTCTTCATTAACAATTCAACCAATTTGTCAACACTTTTTACTGAATTCACAAAAGTAGAAGACAAAGATTATGAACGATAAATCAACCCTTTCACCATATTTCTTTTATACTTGAATTCACAAAAACTTTCGGGTGAAGTATAGAGACCAGTATCAATTGGTTTTCTATAAATCTCTTTCTCATAGTGTTTCTCTTTGCGTTGTATAAACAGATCCAAGAAACCAAATTCAAAACTATCTTTACATTCGAATTCTGATCGTTTTAATGGTTTTAATAATCCATCCAAAAATTTGGCTATTTTATACTGGACAGTGCCAATCATGGATAAACACGTCTCATAGGCACGTCATCTTTATGGATTTTTGGAAGCCCATACATTTATAAAATTATATACATTGGGCGAATAATATATTATTTTAATTATAATTTTTAAAAAGAATGAAATGTTTTTATTAGATAAAATTTTTTTATATAATTAATAAAATTAAATTTTTCTTAAATCCTTAATTTATATAGTTATTATATATTACCTGATGATAACTGGAAAAACTGTTGAAATATATTGTGAAAAGAATGTTTGATTGGCGTTTTCTTATATAATATTATATATATTTGAACAATCTCACTTTATTTAATTTCTTTATATTTCACTGCATAACTTGTTTTAGTAAAATATTTAGTCGTGTAGCTTAAAATATTTTAAACCCCCAAGCAACATTACATTTTATTCTGTTTTTATTCAGGTAAATCGGTCATATTTTTATGTTGATAAATATAAAGAGTGGGTACCCGGCTAAACTCCTTGTTTTATGACCAGAATTAACTAATTTGTTGACTGCATAAAATGATATTTTGTTTCTTTGGTCGGAAAACTGTGTCAAACTCAACGTTTTTGAAAATTAATTTAAAATTAAGAGAATGTATGAAGAATATCATGAATCTTCGGTGCAGAAATTAGTGATGCGTTCAAGTTGCTAACGGTCTTGACATTTATTGCAGATTATATATCACAAATTACCAATTTGATAAAATCAGCATTATCTTCTCATTTTCATTTTTCTTCACTATTTCTTTACAGAATCAAAAAACTGAATAAAAAATTCATGTTAAATAAATAAAAAAAATATTGAAATTCTAAATAGATTTAAATAAAAATGGATTATTTGTTTATATTTAAATGTAAAAAAAGATTTTTTGGGCATTGGAAAATATTTTCTGAAAATCTGGAAATATCATTTGAAAATGCAAAAATTTAATTTTTTATTAAATTTAATTTAATATAAAATAATTGAATTTACTTATACGACTTAGAAGTGAAAAATTTTGTAATTAAAAATAAAATACTTGAATTCTGAAAATTAATTTGTAGTTTTATTAACTTTTGTAAATTTATTTCATTGACATTTACTTTAAATAAGACTTTGTAGAGTAATTAATTAATCTGTTAATCATTGTCGAGGGATTTCTAAATTTCTTTAGTAAAATCATTAGATAAAAAAGAAAATTAACTCATGTAATTTATTATCTTATTCCAATGGTTATTTCAGCGGCAATTCAGAGCCAGACAAAAAATAGTAAAAATAACTATAATATTAATTTAATAGATTAAATAATTAAATAATCAAAGAACGAAGGCAAAGTTTTTGTAATAGAAAATCGCTAAATAAGTATATTAAAATATAACATTGCTATATATTTCGACTGTTTAACAGTCTTCTTCAGGCTAAGAATCGTATTAATAAATACTAAATGAAAATAATTCAAACAAATTAACAACTAATAATCATAATTAAACTGTATCAAACTAAAAGATATTTTAATAAAATTTTAAAAAACATATTTTTAATCATCTAAAAATTATTTTAATTAAAAGAAACGCACAAAATTGTTAACAAAAATTCTCATTCAAAAAATTGTCTTTTAAATTAAAATAAAAAATTAATTTATTTTAAATTTAAAAATTTAAAATTATTTTTATACAAAAAATTTAACAAACAACAACATCATCCCAAATATTAAATATGCAAGTAAAAGTATTTAAATTTATTCAAAATCCCTGTAGACTGGACACTTTGAATATTAATTATAGGATTTAAAGATCTAATTAACAACGCCTCGCACTTTACTCGTTCCCAGTAATTATTCAACCTCTTCGACAAGATCCTAAAATCAGTAATACTGATTTTTTTACTGATACACTTCTTAAAATGATCACTAATGTGGTTCAATCCATTCCGTCGGCAATGCTCAAGAACTCGAGTGCAGAGATGACTGGCAGTCTCTCCAATGTATGTTGCATTACACCCATTACATGCAAATTGATACACGAGTTCTTAACACAGACAAACTGGAGTTGACGACTTATTAGTGAACATGCTACCAGCCTTGCAAGATTTTGAAACAATCCTAAATATAGTCTTGTCTACATGTTTAAGGATCTTATGCTTGAATTCTCTGAAACATTCAGAATAAGGATAATAACAACACATATTTTTGATCAGTGTGCTTAAATCTGATTTTTTCATCCTCCGAACATGACAACATATTAACTTCTACATCAGAAATATGATCATTACCTTCAGATAAACCTGTGCAGGGATCACGAGTATTCAATATCCATTTATCAACGGTCTCTTTTGTCATGCGCTCAAGAAAAGATTTAGGATATCCATTTTTAAGAAACAACAAAACCAGAGAATCAATACTTTTCACTGAATTAATAAACGTGGATGATAAAGACCATGCACGAAAAACTAATACTCTCCCCATATTCCGCTTGTATTTATATTCACAAAATCTCTCAGGAGTAATATAAAGACCATTATCAGTCGCTTTTCTATGTATTTCAGTCTGATAGCAGATCCAAAAGCGGTATCATAGACAATTTTTCTTCTTCACACGTAAATTTAATATTCATTTTATATTTTTAATAAAATTTGGATATTTGTTTTTTAAATATTCAAACCTTCTTTTAATACAAATTTAATATTTTCATGGCCATTTGTTCAGCACTTAATAACTCGGTTACTTTTCATACGTTGAATAAGAAATTTATTGTACAAGAAATAAGTATAGATGGGTAATATTTTTGAAAACTTTCCAATCCAGCTATTCTTTTTATCAATTTTAATCTTTTCAGTATCGTAACAAATTCCAACATCAACCTTATTTCTCCGAAAATCAGACCTAACAAGAAAGTAAGCAATTTAATATAAGACCCGGTATAATTTTCGGGAAATACTGTAAAAATGTCATTTTATATATAATACCGTTCCTAGAAACAGAAACAATGTTCAAATAGAGCTATTATTTGTTTTTGATTTCTGAAAAAGTTACGTTTACAAATATGGATAACAAATAACTAAATAATAGAAAACTTCATTGGAAAATTAAAGTAAAATTTCACAAAAGTTTTAACAAGAAAACGAATTTATTTTCAGCATTATAAAAAAATTAGGAAACCGCTAAAAGTGAAACGATATTAAAGAAGGATGCTGCAATAGGATAAATATTGGTATCGCGGGTATTGGTATCGTCAAGCCATTGTATTCACGAAAATTTTACTTGAATGTTAATATTATATAAATTATTTGTATTAAATTCCAGTTAATATCACTAGCAAGAGTTGTGTACTTTTTCGAATTATTTATAATAATTTATGAACTTAATTATTCATAATAATTATAAATACACCTAATCATTTTTTACACGAATTTGAAATATTTATAAATATTTATAATAAATATTAATAAATATCAATAAATATAATATTTATTTAGTGTTATTTCAAAATTGTGTAAAAAAGACGACGCAAAAATAGGATTAGGGGTATGCTACTCAACAAACGTTTATGTTGTTATTTGTATTAATATCCATTACACTTAGAAGGCTTTACTAAATATTCCATTATCAAGTGGGCACCGGTGCATATATTTGAATAGAAACCAAAAAAACTAAAGTTACGTCATTGGGATTCCTATAATATATATCCACGTACTACTTTTAATTGCATATGCTTCCAAACAAATGTGAACCTTTCCACTTTAACAATTCTCTTTGAATTCAATAACAATGTTTGGAAAATTTTCAGTGAATTTTGTCCACATATTAACTTGAGCTTTATTAACTTTAACTTTATTTATTGTAAAACGAAAATATCAAGTCTTCTTGGAAAATGTTTATTTAAGTATTTTTATTTATTGACTTTATTTAAACGCATCCATTTTTTAATTTGTTGGTATATGAAATGATAATAATAATAATAACTGTATATGCCGTATATAATATATACTTAACTTTTAATTATTTTATTAAGTATTTTAAATATTACAACAACTATTGTTTTCGGATCTTGTTAATCAATTTAAATATTATGAGTACAATGCCACATGCATGAAAATGACTGCCAGTCATCTAGGTACTTTAGTTTTTGATCAGTGTAGACCGAAGAGATTGATTAATATTACGGAGCACAATAGAGTGTGTATGCGTAGTGCGTATGCAGAATATGGTGTGTTTGCGTTTTTATTGGTATATTTGAAGTAGTTCATGGAAAATAAATTTGCAAAATATTGTGAACACTTGTGTTTTGTATGTGTTTAAATAATTAGGATGTGATGTTTTGTTTTAAAAGAATTTAATGATTAATTTGTTGATAAAATTATTAAATTTAATAAAAATTTAATTTTTAATTTTCAGATTTGTATATGAATATTCAAAAATAAGGTTTTTTAAAAATTAATATTTTATTAATTTTTATAAATTGTTTAAACAAACATTTCTATTTTCTTTCCTATCTGATACTGATTGTGAACCTGTCGAAAAATATCGCTTGTTATGTTCAAGTGGCGTTTATTATTATTAATAAAATTATTATTATTTAAATTTAAATAAAAAAAGACATAATCAACTATTTATTCTGTATTTCAAATATGTATACAACAAATAATTTAGAGTGTGTGTGTGTGAAATATTTCGAAGTAAAATCGTCTGATGAGATCATAATTGACGTCATAATTTTCTCAAATTGACCAAACTTTCAAATTGACGAGATCTTTTGTCCCATTCCTATTTCAGTTAAATGGAACGAATCGCCGGTATCACGGGGAAATTCAGCCAATCCTAAATTAACAGCTAAATTTCCAACATCCATTGAAAATAAAGACGGAGAACTTTGGGAGGCGGGATTGATAGTGCTGTTGTAATATGAGGTTACAGGAATGAAGGATTGTTTACCATTTGGAAAATATCGGTCTCGAAGACTTGACATCGTCGATTGTTGCAACAATCCATTATTTGTTGGATTCTGATAATTGATGTCGTTCATTGAACAGAGTCGATGATTGTTCTGTACGGAATGGTTCAAAATCGACGAGGATATGTCATTGAAGGTTGTCATTGTGGTTTTGGTTGAGTAATTGCCATTTTTGTCAATACTGATTAAGGAAGTGTCATCGAACACATTTGGCATTTGTATTTGGTTGGCAGATGGGCCACACATTACTCCAGTTTGCCGACAAAGACTTCGGCGGAATTTTGCGCGCGCATTTTGAAACCAAACCTAAATTGGGGGGAAAAATCGTAATTTACTAACAATATAAAATTATCATTAGTTATTTTTTTTAATTGTTTCCGATATTAAAATGTCTGAGGTGGGTGATTTATCATTAATTTTCTGTTGTTTTAGAACAAATTATGGATAAATATCTTTGGTAGTAACACGATGCCTCAATTTCACCGACTACTGAGATAAATCATGAAATTTCGATACAATTCCTATTTAAACGCTTTTTGTACACGTTCTTATTAACACGTCCAGTTCAGTTCATAAAGGAAATTATGTAAAATTAGAAATGTATAAAAGGTCGTTAAAAATTAAGAGAATTTCTCACAAATTCAATCTATATACTTTTAAAAGATTAAAAAAAAATAATAATAATAATTGTAATAATAATAATAATAATAATAATAATAATAATAATAATAATAATAATAATAATAATAATAATAATAATAATAATAATAATAATAATAATAATAATAATAATAATAATAATAATAATAATAATAATAATAATGATAATAATAATAATAATAATAATAATAATAATAATAATAATAATAATAATAATAATAATAATAATAATAATAATAATAATAACAATAATAATAACAAGTCTTTGCAACACATGTTATATATAAGGGGTTGCCAAATGTGGCACTCGAACCGCCAATGTAAGATCGGATATATTAATTTTAAAAATTATTTTGTATTTTTATTTAAAAAAATGTTCAGTTGAAGTGAAATCAGGGCAAATGCAAATATATTTATACTTGTGATTTCAAAGATTCATATAAAAACAAATTCCAAGCAATAGAAAATCTAACTTCTCAGTAAAGGCCGCATTCTTTTGTCAGACACTTCCATGAAATAGTATAATATATTATAAGTAGGGAAAGTCTTATTAATATTTTAAAAATATTTTTGTATTTTGGCCCGGCGATTATTTTGGAACAATAATTTGCAACAAATGTTTATGTTATCATTTATTAATTTTATATTATACCAGTAAATGTAAAAGTTTGATTTTTTATTTTTAGGAAAGAATTAAATAGTTTTACTAATTCCATTGTTTATTAATAATTCTTGTACCTGTAGAACTCTTTTTGATAAACCAGTTTTTTGAGAAAGTTGCCGTAGATCTTTCGAATCGGGATTATGATTCATGGAAAAATAAGCTTTCATTGTCCTTAACTGTTGATGCTTAAATGATGTTCGAACTCTTTTTTGTCTCAAATTATTTGAGCCTTTTTTGGTGATTCCTTGCTTGGTAGAAAGTACAATTTTGTCATCACTTTCACAGCAAGATCCACCACTTCCTTCATCGTCTTCTGTTCCGAGAGTTGAGGCTTCATGCATCGAGCTATGATCAATCAGCTCCTTTCCCATATCTGTTTCTGAAGACATTTCATTAGACTCGACGGTTTCATCGATATTTTTTTCATCTGCTTCATAATTTGAGTTTGGAGAGCTGGTGTTTTCAAGTTTTATTTGATTGACTCCGTGGATTTTATCTGAATTGGTGAAAAAGAAAATTGACGAAACACTTAGAAACTATACAAAATTAAGCCACTAAGATTTTCAACAAATGGTAATAATTATAAGCTTTAAGTAATGAATATCACGCTATCCTCATTAGGGAGGTTGGCTATTTAATTATTCATTATCAATCCGATATTGCAAACTGGACGAGAGAAATAAATTGCAATACGTACGTAACGCAAAGTAATTGATCACGCAGTCTACTTCACAGTAGCTATGTAATTATTATTACTAATAAATTTATTTTTCACTTTTTTATTTATCAAGAAAAATAGGAAACACTTTGCGCTAAAAATGTGCCATATCGATTGAAAACATTAAAACAAATTTAGTCTTTTATATAATTTCAGTTTAATAAATAAAGCGTTAAAGAAAAATGATTGAAACGAGTGAAATCAAATGAAGCATGAAGGATCAAGTGATGCGGATAGTGGAGTGGTTATATATGTGTTATGTGACATAGAACTGCCGACATTGAGTGGTGATGACAATGTGAAAATATCATCGTAATTATTGGGATTGGGAAATCTAAATTTATCTTAGTGAGTGCTCCGAGGACAAAATCTTTTAGTTTATAATAAATTATCATACTTTTGATAAATAAGATTCGACTTATAAAATTACTAAATTTTTTTGTTTATCTACAATGAAATATGAAAAAATAATTTATCTTACAAATCTTCAACTGAAAATAAATTTGTTTTTATGAGCTTGTGAACAGAGCTCTTCAAAACACCTGAACGAGTAGAAGAACGACAATAACACTTATTCAATCGTTTTTTCTTTTATTTTGAGTTTTCAGATATACATACACCAATTTGTCAAACTTACGAGAGATATTCTTTTCTCGGAGTTTTAATCAAGAGTTCGTTTTTCTCAAGACTTTATTGATTAGGTAGGTGAGTCTGATCAAATGCCAGCTTCATTGAGTTCTTTAAAAATTTTCAAGAGCACATAGGATGCATTATTTTAATAATTTATAATTATAATTTTTGTTAAAATTATGACAATAATAATAATAATAATAATAATAATAATTAATAATAATAATAATAATAATAATAATAATAATAATAATAATAAAATAATAATAATAATAAAAAAAAATAATAATAATAATAATAATGAATTGTTAAATTTAATTTGTTTGTTTTGTTTGAAATTAAATCATAATTGGTATTTTGATCTTGTAAATATTTTTTGATTTTTTCTATTAAATTTGTTTAAAGTTGTAATTTTCTAATTTTGCGATGATTTTGTTTTAAATTGTAAAAGATTTGTGAAAGATTAAAATTTAAATTAATAGAGTTTTTGAAAGATTTTTTGTATAATGAAAGCTAAAGTTGAAAGAATTTCGAATTGTATTCCAATGGATAAAATTATTATGCGTTGTTAAGATATACCCGATTCTCAAGTTAACAAAATCAGTGAAGTTATGCTTGGACACAAACTTTAGAAAATGCACAATTTAAAATTATAAACATTTAAAATAAAAATAAAAATCTAGACTTTTCTGCTTTCATATGGCTCTTATGATTGGAAATATGATATATTACTTAATGTTTGTTGTTAAATGTGAAGTAAGATGAATTGATATTCCTAAAACTAGGCAATGTTACAAATTTTTACAAATATTTACCAATTCAGTATTTGATTTAACATACTCAAATTGAATCTGCTATAAACAAGCAATTTGTGCGTCTCTCTCATTTGCTTTTTTTTTTGTTGTTATTATTAGTCAAAAATGAACAATTGTGAAGTTGTGTGTCGAGTTGTAAGTTAGACAAGAATGGATATATCCGGATGGATTGTTTAGCCTTTTTCTTTTAATCTCCATGTGTTTTTGACAGTGTGGCACTATTGCACACATTTTCCTGTTTATAACTAATATAATAGCCGTCATTAATTTATTTATTTATTGTACTTGTGTCAGATCAAATAGAAATTATTCATTCAAAATGTAGTTTATAAGGCAATTTTTGACATGTAAAATTTAACTTTAAGTTACTAGAAAAATTTTAAAAATAAAATTTACAAAAATTTAACTTTATTTTTATTATCATTTTAACTTTTCCCATCAATCTTGACTTATATTTGGAAAAGATGTTTTGTACTCATATGATCTATTCTAGCTTTTTAATAAAATGATGACTTCTTGATATTCAAATTTTATACTGTGTATTACCTAGCTTTTTATAGGCCCTGCAAGGTCTTATAATTGAAAGTATTACAACTTTTGGGAACTATAAATCCAAATATATATTATATTGCCCTTCTTTTGTCTTTCAATTTGCAAACAAATTAACAATTTCATTATAATTAATATCTGTAATGATATAATTAATTTTAATAGTGAGTACCATGTTTATATGAGTTGTTGATGAAGTTTGAGTCCTTTATTGCCAAATCAAACCTCTTTGTTATCGAAAAAACGGTTTTACTACAGGAAGAGGCAGCTGAATCATATTATAGAGTCACAGTTGTAGCAACATGGTGCATAGGGTCAAACAACATTGAAAAGAAATAGTACGGATATTTTTGTAATTGTTGGTGACTTTGATCGTGACTACCATTTCTTTCATGTAAACAGATTTAGAATTCAATAAAGAAATAAAATTCTTACTCCAAAAACCTTTTTTTCAATAAGCGTATAAATGTAAAGGTCCTTAAAATTCTGATTAAAGATTTGTCGTTGAAAATGAATTTAAAATATACGTAAAATGTAATTACCTGGTAATGATTCCTCAGAAAGTTCTTGGTCTTCATAATTTGAATTTGGTTCTGGGATAATCTTACACGATGTCAGTGAGGTGTATTCTTTAGTATTGGGACTTTCAGTTTCCAACAAAGAATTATACGGAATACTTTTTCTTTCATCTATAGACTGTGAAATAAGTTTTGATGAAAGGTTGCTTTTATCAATTAATGGAACTGCAGATGTTGAGGTTTTATTTCTGAGATATTCGTCGACATTTAGTTGACAAAGAGCAGACAGAGGATTATCAATGACTGTGGATAAATTCCCATTCGCATCTGTCGTATTTAGTGATCCTGTCTCGGTAGAATATCGCCAATTTTCCGAACAATTATTCATATCTCGCTGAGTAACGAGAAAATCATTTTTGCAAAACAGCTGGTTGTTCACGCATCCATAGAAATCTCCCGCCAATAATAAAACGTTGCAAAGATCGCATCTGAAACAACCGACATGGTATGGTAAACCGGAATTTCCAGATCTCATGATCAAGTCTGAGGATTTTAATGGTTCACAACATTTTTGACATTTGAATTGCCTATTAATCAAAATTTTCTTTAAAATTTGTTTTCACAATTTATTTAATGTTTTTTTAAATATCAAATAAAATTGTTTTTAGTGAATTTTCAAGGTATATGATGTCGCATAATTTTTGGCTTTGTAAATATTATAGCGAGGTCAGTGATGTGTTCAAAAAACCCTTGTAAATGTAACAAATGCCATCCAATGCAACTTCTGTTTAACCATTATTTTTGGATTCATTTCAAAGAAATTTTCATTTTCCTATGGTTAAAAATTTTCCCCTAAGCTTTTTAATTTTTCGTTTATTTCACTCTTTGACAAATTAACTGTATCTTTGAATGAGAAAACATTTAGAAAAGCCCAGGAATAAAATCTCAGTTTTAGGAAGGATAGAACATCAGTATTAAAATATTTTGCGCAGCCGCTTTCGTTAATCTATTTTGATTGGATTATATTATTTGCGAATTATCATTGAGTGTTTTTCAGTTTGAAGCATTTTTATGAGCCTTCTGACATTATTTTTCTGATTCATAATTCTTCACAATATTTTACAATTTCATCTACATTTTTCTAATATCTAAGCCGGTGTTTCAATTTGATTTATGTTTTTATCAACATGAATTTCCAAAATATGTCTTATGTGCAAATTTTGAACGTTTTAAAAACCAAATATCAGCTCATTGAGATAGTACAATGTCAAGTATAAGACATTCACATGTAATAATATTATATTATTGTAGTCAAGGGTCGAATATCAAATTATTGTGAAAGTGAAAATAATAGTCTATGATATATTGCAATTATGTTGACGAAAGTTAGGTTTATATTCTGTGATTTACTAGTTTTTGCAAAGGATGCCTAATGATCTCACATTAGGTTATAAAATTTTTATGGCAAATCCATCTCGTAATCAGTTAAATTTCTGTGTATGATTAAAACATGCGCCAGAATATAAACATTTAGTTGTTTTTGGTTTTTCCCTCAGACATGCCATATCTAAAGATATCACCACCCACTTCATCCATGCCCCTATTTCTCTTATTATCAGTCGAGAGAATCCATTGTGTGATGTTAGACAAAGATGACTGACATTCATATTCGTGTAACTGTTTCTAAAACTAATAATTTACAGGATTAACAGTACACCATTTACAAAATTCAGTTTCGTTGACATATTCTTAAGCGCTACATGACCATTTAATGAAGTATGCATTATTTTGTCGCATCGATATCGATAACTACTCCTTTCTACCTCTATTATTGCGCTTTTCTGTTAACATTTAAAAACTTTAAAAAATTGACAAAATTGTTTTTCCACAACAATAAATCGTATCAGTTGCTCATAAGTGGTACTTTCAACTAGTCTACTTCAAATGAGTGCAATTTACAATATGCAATCGAAATGTCGTTTCAATAGTTTTTGTGAATAAATAATGCCAATCACCAAAACCAAGTGGGCTTGATGAATTAGAATATGGCATATTTGTAAATGCGATAGTTAAGTTAAAGGAGAAATTCATCCACTATATATCCACTAATAATCTAATTAAAATTTCGGACTATCTAAAATTATTGAGATAGGGTAAGAAGTTTTTTATAAGAAAAACAGAATGTGTCTTGCTATATTTAATTTATCATTCTTTATATAGGTTATAAATACATTTTGAGTTGAAGAATAAATTTAGAGACCGAAACAGAGTATTACTTAATGCATTCAGAATAAAAGATGAACAAATCAAGTTTCAACTGCAATGTACAACCCTAAATATTATGTATTTGTATCTTTGAAGGAGAAAGAAAACTGAAAAGAAACTACGTGTTTCCTAAAGTTACACTTTTTAGTTTACCATATTGTGTTAAAAATTAGTAATTTTCAACCGATACTTGTCCACCCTACATTTTTCATGGTATTAGATATAATTTATTATAATTTATTATAATTTAATATTAGATATAATATAAACATACATAAAATTATCAACTCACTTATCGTAATCTTGGCGACACCAAAACTTTTTATTTTTAGTAAAACATGATCTCATGTTGCTTAGACTGACTTGACAAGCGTTACATCGTAAACAACTGCTATGCCACAGTAGCCCATCAACCTCAACATAGAATTGATCAAGAATAATTTGGGAACAGAAATTGCATACAGCGGATTCCTAAAGTTTTTTATTGGATTAACTTTCATATATTTATTATTATTATTATTATTATTATTATTATTATTATTATTATTATTATTATTATTATTATTATTATTATTATTATTATTATTATTATTATTATTATTATTATTATTATTATTATTATTATTATTATTATTATTATTATTATTATTATTATTATTATTATTATTATTATTATTATTATTATTATTATTATTATTTTACCAAAAATTAATAATTTATGTATTGAAATTAAGTTGTACGGAGATTAAAAATATTGCAGAATAATATTACAAATAATAACATTTTTTAACAATTTTAAATAAGTGAAATTTGATAAAATTAAATTTTATAATGAGTCAGATTTTTTTGATTTCGAACTATAAAATAACTATAATTTTGATATAAATGTATAAATGATGAAATTTCATGCTATAAAACTCAAGGTGTTCTGTGACAATTACAGATTCCTGTTCGAAAATAATAGAAAAATTCTGATCTAGAGTAGTAATTTCTAATCAGTAGAATTAGCCAAATTATGTGAATAAAACCATACCTAAAAAATTCTACAAAATAATTTATTTTGAAAAAAATTTTTAAAATCAATTGCACCTAAAAATTTTATATAAAAATATATTGCGTTTCACAAAAATACAAATTTTTTTACTTAAAAATTTTGTTAGTATCTTTAATAGTTGAATTTATGTTTTAATAGTAAAATATTAAAAAATCGATATTTTATAAAAAATATAATTGCAAAATTGGGGACCACTGAAATATTTATGTTTATTAGGTGGGCTGTAAAACTACAAAAAACATTAAGAGCCACTCGGGGATTCTCAACCACTGTGCCGCGAAATTTTAAATATATAATATATCAAAATAATTCCAAATAAATTCATAAAATGTCATAAAAATAACAAATACGAATCCCTGTTACTGCATACGGAAGTAAGGTAAAAGTTTTATCTCGTGCACTGGAATTAAAAGACGAAATGAAAATGTTTTTTACACAAGGTAAAAATTATAATTTTGTTCATTTGTTGGAAGAAAAAACATGGTGTATTTACTTATCAGACATTTTTGTTATTTTTAATAACATAAATTCAAATATACAAGGACCTAATGAAAATATATTAAACTCAGCCGATAAGCTGGTGGGATTTCAAAAACAAATAACTTTATAGAAGAATAAAGCTCAGAAAGGCAATTTAGAAAAGTTTGGCTCAGTCCCAAATTTACTGTTATAAAAATATTAATAACTTTTATTGACCATTTGACAGCATTAGCCTAGAGAATTATTCATTATTTCCCAAAATTAGATATAAAGGAACTTGATTGGGCAGTGTGTTATAGGTAAGTAAATAATTTTTAAACTTATCTTTTTCTTTGTGTGCCCCAAAATTTTGAAATCGTTAAGTGTGTCGCAACAATAAAAGGTTGAAACTCTAGATCAGCCATGCAGAACCCGCGGCCCGATTTTATATTTGCTGCGGCCCTAATTTATTTATAATTTGTATCTTTAAAGAAAAAAAAATTGTTGTATACTAATTGTGAAATTATGAAATTATTACATTGAAATGCATAAGAAAATAATCCGATATGAAATGAAACGACACTAAAAAAGTACTCTCAATTACTGGTTGAGATTTTTTTATGTCCGCATATATAAAAAATGAATTCTAATTGCTTGATATATTTTATGTTATTACTTAAAAAATGAATCTCAGCATGACATGCAAACGCAACATTTTTTAAATGGTGTGATAAAAATATGCAATTAACGGAAGAAATTATTTTTACTCTTCTGTTTGAGTTTGTACTTTGCATAGTTTTATTCAGTTTTTTGTTTAATTCCAAGATCAATGGACAGAAAAGTTTTGTTTTATCGAGCATAAAAGTAATATTATATGTTTAATTCGTAAAGCAACAATTGCTGTGGCGAAAGATTATAACTTAAAAAGACATTTTCAAACTAAACATTTTGATTTTGATGAAAAGTTTAGATAATAAATATATGTAGACATATTATGCAAAATATTGTATCAGTAATTTTTCTGAAAAAATTTCCGTGACCCGAATTCATTAATGAAATGACAAATCAGCATAACAATTGTAAAATATGAAAATTTAGACATGAAATTTCGATTGACAAGGTAAATTAATTTTATTAATTAAAGAACAAGAAAAGTTAATTTTGTAAACAATGTTTGTTTAAAATATTGGAGAATAGACAACTTTATTGTAAAACAAAGGTGGGTAGAATTCTCGGGTTTTAGAGCCCATTTATTCTATTAACAATCAAATATTCAACAAAAATATTTATCCTTAGCTTCATATACACGAAGTACCTCAAAACTGACCGAATAAATATATATTGCAATATTAAAACCGGGAAGGAAGAAAATCTTGATTTTGTTAGACTGTCTATTTTGAAAGAGAACTTTTGACAAGTTTATTTTCAAATAAAAAAGCGGAATTGAGTCGAATATTTGCAATATTATTTAAAAGTTTATTAAGTCAATGGCTCAGTTAAATCTTAAGTTTTTTTAAATTTTTATCACCTAGGCTGGACACTTCCGATTACATCAGTGAGCCAGACGAAATCAGGACCTTAAAAATCCTTAATCCGATTAAACCTTTACAGTTTTTCATTAGTTTGACCTTTATATGAAAATGTTTTAAATAGATAGATCGTTTCTTCTTAAATTGCTCTGAAATGAAATCATTTTTTAATATCTACATTTTGTAAGGACTTTCTTGACTAGTTTATAGACATGAACAAAATATGATTTAATTCATGTTTTCATCAACTTAGAAGTATTGGAATGGAAGAGACACATGTGATAAAGAATGTGGCGGTAAGTTTTGAACAACAGAGCATTATACAAGAGACAATATATGCATTCATCTATAATGACAAATTAATAAATTATTTTAGCAACAAACTATGAAAACTTTGTTTTGAAAACACGGATCCCTTTTAGGTAGAAGTAGGGGGTTCTTTAGTTCTATATATATATATATATATATATATATATATAATATGCATTTTGCATTGGTTACAAAAATTAGTCAATAATCAGTGTATAAAGTTTCTAACATTTCCCTCCTGTTTTGAGCCTGAATTTATTGAGATCGTATAACCCTTATATTATAAGGAATGGACCCCAAATATACTGTGAAAACCATAGAAGGGAGTAAACTATGTGAATTTCAAATCTCTAATAAATAATTTTACAGCGATTAAAAGCCAGCAAAATTTATATCAATTTACCATAAAAACACTTGTATTTTTATTTAAAATTTTTAATATTACCTTTTAAAAATACAATTACAAATTTTCATTGTCATACGGTCCCAAAAATATTTTGGTTCTTAGCCTCAAAATCCTAATTATATCACATTATCAAAGATAGCTTCCAATTAAAATGAATAAATAGTTAAATCTAAATAAAAATTTCAATACAGTTTATCCTTGCATTTGTAGTATTATAAATAATCTTTAGTTTTTAAACTTGTCCCTTTAAACAAAACGACAATTTTTCTAAATATTCAATCGACATAACATCATTATTTATAGAGGTTTCAGTCTTTACTCGAGAGAATAAATCTCAAAATCTTTACTTTACGATAATTTTCGTAAAAAGAAACACCACTCAAATTATACTCTACAATGACATTATGTAATTTTAACCAAATCTCAAGTTTTTGTAATTTAAAATACTAATCCAAATTTAACACTAGTAATAATATTCTTTAAAATTCTCCAAGGACAAAACTATTAGGTGTAAAATTACACAGAATCCAAATTATTAATTTACTCTGTCCATATCAAACAAAAAAAATGAAAATGTTGTTTTAATAAAAATAAGAAATTCATCGATTTTTATTTTATATATACTTTTGTATATAATTCGCTTCTATTATTTCGTGATAGAATGATTGATAAAATTTCCACCGATGCGTGAAATTATTATTATCTGGTACTTTATGTCACTTTACTTTTAAAATACGCAGCCTTACCAATAGAAAAAAATTTCAATTTTGACATTGAATGTTTCACTATTGAGATTTCAATTAAATATAATAAAGATAATTTTATTCTTTTTCTTATTTTTTTAATAATTCTTATAATAATAATAATAATAATAATAATAATAATAATAATAATAATAATAATAATAATAATAATTATTATTATTATTATTATTCTTTATTATTATTACTTATTATTAGGTTTATGCGATTTATTTATCGATTCAAAATGTCGGAATCACAAAAATGTCATATCAGATTTTGTTTTGAAGGAAACCTAATCAGATAATTAAAAATTGTACATTCCCAACCAATGTTCAACACAAGTACCACTATAATAAGAACAAGATTTTTATTTTTGGGATATTTGTGCACTCATGTAAATTATTTATCTGATGTTTTCACCACTCTGTTTTCTATCATTTTTTTTCTAATTTAATTGATTAATAATTAAATTATAGATTTTAGTTTTAAATTTTTTTAAAAATTTAGTGTCAAAATGGAATCATTTGATTTCCAATAAATTTCGAAATTATTTTTATTAATAATTAATTTTATAAAGAATTTTAATATACCATGATTTATATAATTAATATACAATAAAAAATCAATTTACCATTTCAGATTGTTTTGATTGTTGAATTTCATTAATGAGCTTCTTTTTATTGAAAGAACTGCTTTCAAATTGTTTCTGGTCATAAAATATTGTCATTTTTTTATGGATTTCGTGATTGGTTTTCATAAAAATTTTAAATTTAATTAAATTAAATCCATTAAGTTTCCAATAAGATAGTATTTAAATTTTCAATGAAAAAATCTTAGTTAACTATTTAAAAATCGCAAAATTAACCAATCATTGATTTTATTCTCTTCTCATTTTAATTGGTCTGGCATCAGGAAAGAAAAGTTTAATTTTGATTGGATGTTTCAATAAACCAATTATCTGAATTGTAATGATCAATTGTTATATTTTTTATAAATCGATAGACAACTATTGTCAACAAATAATTAGTAATTTTTATTCTTTTAAATTTTTAAAGATGTTATTTTTTCACTTGGGTCATTACAAAAAATTTGCTTTTTTAATTTTAAAAATAATAATTCATACTACTCGATTATTATAATAGAAGAGCTTTCATTTACGTGATGATGGTTTCAGAATCTTTATATATGGATCATAATACATCTTTTTCTCAACAAAATTTTTAATTCACAAACACATTCAACACTTTTTCAAACATTAGCGTGGTTAAATCCTTCCTCTCCTTCTGTAAACTTCAAAATATAAAAATCTGTCAATAAAAAAGAGTAAACAAAAGAAGGTAGACTAAGATTTTTACACTTAGAAAGAAATTGCTATGAAACGATATATATAATTAAATAAAAATTTTTGAGGAGAAAGACAAGTACATTTTGTTAAAAGTGCCCCATTGCCTTGATTCTTTAAAAGTGGTCTTCATAGTCACTATACCTATCAATGATAGGTTAATGATAGGTCAATGATAGGTTAATAATTATAAGCTTCTAATATAATAACTTAATTGACAGTATTATAGAAACTAAAGAATTCAAAAGAAGAATGCACCTATTCTAATCACTAAAATCTGTATTACGTTGGTTTTAAAAAAAAGATAACATTTTGAGGAATTCTACAAATTTGTGTGGAGACTTGAAACATTTCAAAACAATATTATTATGCAACGGTACTGAAATAAAGTTCGAGTATGAAAGCATATTTTTGTAAATTTTTAAAATTTTACAAGAATTTTCCAATAAAATTTTATTTATCTGAAATGATATTTTAAAAATTTTAATTATTTATAAATTTAAAAGTGAATTTTATTATTTAAATAGGTTAGATTTGGTAACTATTGTATATACAATTTGTATTTATTTATTTTAAATATTTAATAATCAATTTTATTTACTGTTAAACCTCTAATAATTCCCTTGAAGAATTATTTATTTTTTTGAAAAAAAATTTGTTTTCATGTTTTCATATTGTTTTACGGGCAGTAATTAGGAGAAATTTCAATAAAAACATTTATTATATTTATATTTAATAGCTAAATTGCCGATGTACTGTAGCGGTATTCCAAATTTGAAAAGAACAAAACTAGTTGGTACTTGACAAAAATGGCTAAATAATAAGAAAGACCGAGACGCGACCTGTTTGCCATTTCTTCTGATAAAGAATCAGTTAAACATATATTTCGAATGATAAAGCTTAGAAGAAAAAAATTTTTTCATCACCATTTATTCAGTCTAGACTAGACTGTCTAGTGGAAGTGAAGTATCCTTAATGTATTCTTTGATTACTGTCTTTGTATAAATAAATCTTAAAATCAACAAAATAATTGTGAGGTATTCAAAAATATAAATTAAATTATTATTGTATGTTGCCTGTATGTTGAAATCCTTACTTATGCATTAATTATTTTTATAGAAACTCCTCAAAAAAATTATGATGTTATTTTTTTAAATACTATTATGATTAAATAATAAAATGTTGTATTCGAAATATTGATATTAAATGGATCCAATTAATACAAGAAGTTCTGTGGCTAACAATAATGAAGGACGGTGGTTTAATAAAATTATGTCGTGTAAAATTAATTTCCCGTGGAATTAATTTCCAAAAATAATAAATAAATACAATATAAAATCGGTATCCGGACGTTTCATCGCCGGACGATTCATCGCGGGACTGTTCATCGCGGATGATTCATCATCGGACTGTTCATCAGGCGGACGATTCATCGCTGGACTGTTCATCACAGGATGGTTCATCAAGAGGACAGTTCATCATGATATATTAATTTACTTTGGATGTATCTTACTATACCTATTACTATATTAAAATAAAGTAAATAGACAAATTAATAGAAATTACAAAGAAAACCTCCATTCCGTTGATGAACCATCCTGTGATGAACAGTCCGATGATGAATCATCCGCGATGAACAGTCTGGCGATGAAACGTTCTAGAATCATAAAATCAATTTAAAATCAATACATTATAAAATATATATTTTAAACTATAATAAAAATTATATTTATACAAGAATTAAAATAAAGTTTTGTTGATATTTGAGTTAAAGTTAATCCCAGTTCTTCTGACTGACTTCCTACTAGCATTTGCCAAATCACGATAATAATATTCCAGTGAAATATAATCTCTGGTTTTAATAAAAATTCTTTGGTTTATTACTTCCATCTTTTCTGATTTTCCAATGAAGATCTTCTTTGCGGATACAAAATTAAACATTGGCTTTTGAAATTTAAAAAGTCTATGTAATCTACTCTGGATTTTATTGTTATTCGTGGAGCCATTATTCTTTAACTTTTTAAATATATAATATATAATACTTAATTCAATTGAAAAAGGCAGTGCCGAAAATTCATGAGTATCAAAAAACATCGATATATTATTGATTTATAGTCTTCAAGCTCTCTTTTTAATAAACTTAATTGAATTGATTTTATGTTGTATTTTTTTGGAAATTAATTCCACGGAAAATTAATTTCACAGGACAGGTTTAACAAAATTATACCCAAATAATACCAATTATATACATTTTTGGTTAATAATAATATTCAAGTAGAGACGCCTGTGAATGTAATTTTCCGATTTATTGTTTAATAGAAAAATATCTTTACATGTTAGTTTTATGCTATGCTAATTGTTTTAATAAGCAATAATATATAATAATTTTTTGTATAAATTATAATAAACCTTCCTTGGAACATTTTAGTGGCGGAACTTCAAAATTTGGGCCCCCCGCGCAATGTAAAATATTTCCACTTAAATTTATCGGTTAAAGTTTAATACATAGTTATTCACAGCAGCCGCTATTCAATGATAGTTTTATGTTTGTAGGCAAATATAACTGCGGGAAAAAAGTTTCAGAAAATGATTGTAAATATTTTTTTAGTAATAATTTTGCGCCCCTATAGCTGGTGGGCCCCCGCAACGCAGGGTCCTGCGTCCACTAGTTACGCCACTGGAACATTTGTACATCTCCTTTGGATGAAGCAGACCTCCCAGGTTAAGATACCCTGATTTAAAATGATATATATATATATATATATATATATATATATATGAAAAAAATAACCATTTCAGTATTTGTATCAGAGGTTAACAATTATAAAGCAATATATTATTTGTTTGTTCGTTTTCATTCAAGTTGAATCGTTAAGAATTTACAATTATTATTACCGTATTAATCCGAATATAACGCGACAATGGTTTAACTTAATTAAATTTATTGTCATGAATATAACATATGTATTGCTTTTAATTACCTAACCAAACGCTTATCTGATATAATTTCCCTTAATTTTAATTTTTTTTATGAGTATTTTCTTTCTAAATTCGGGGTCGCGTTATATTTGGGCTAATACGGTATATAAATTATCAGTTCCTATGCACACTTAAGACAATTTAAAACAAAATGTTTCTGTACCTAATTGTCCCATTACCACATTCTCCTTCAATTTTTTAGCAATAAAATCTTTTTTAATCTTTTTATTTATTTTCAAAATAATTACATTTGGAAAATTATTTTTATCTGCTAATAAAAAAATGAATATTAAATATTAAACAAAATAAATCAACTTTCGATCAGTCGAACGATGCAATGGTAAAAGATAAATGTCAAAATAATGAATCAGCGTAAATAAGTAAGAGGTGCGGCCTACTGGATCCGAAAATTACAATCCCCACTTTTTAAGGGCCTGTGAAAGATATATTTGTATCACATTACAATAATAATATTAGCATTCATAATAATGGTCATTTTCATTTTAAAATTTTTTTTTAAAGTTTTTAAGTTTTTAATTTTACACATGAAAATGAAATATAATTTTAAACTTAAACCGGTTATGTACAAAAGTTCTTATTTCAATCTAACATTAACAGATTTATGAAAACTGATGTTACTATAGCATGCGCTCTAACGACATATATGAGTAGGGAACATGCCCTGAACGACGCTAAGGAGGCAGGGAAGTACCAATGGGTCATGTGCTCCGGGATCTAGCAATATAAATAATTTGATATGCAATTGACATTGAAAAATTCAGATTAATTTTATATAAATTTATAATATTAAAGATCACTAAAATCAATGTAAAATGAAAATAATGAATTTATAATTTTAATTTTAAAAATATTTATTATTTATGTTTCAGCTCTTTCAAAATGGATGTAAAAAATTAAAAAATACTAAAAGATGTTATTGGCTGTAGTGCTTTTCACTTGCTAATTATTAAATATTTGATTTAAATAATTAAATTTAAATGATTGTTTAAATATTCAAAAAAATCATTCATGCTTCTTTCGAACATCGCCACCGTTAATTCTTTTTTAAATCAATTTTAAAATGTCAAACATTCGAGTAGCTGAAACCTTTGCTTTCCAAGCAGTGATCTGTCAGTTGGTGAGCTTGATCATCAAAAATCTTGGTACAATCACCAGATCAGGTATCAAAGCAGATGTTTCTATAATCGGTCGATTTGGTCTCGCTTTCAAATATTTTGTACCAATTAGTTTTATGTTCCTTCATTAGCTACTATGAATTTTGTATTTATTATGTAAATAAAATAATAATCTTCCAATAACCTATTTCAAATAAAAGATTTTTACAATATTAATAAAACACAAAATATATCTGAGGAGTTTTTTCGGTGTCAAATATTTATATTTTCAGATGGACGGATTTCATTCATCATACATTTCATTAACATCAACATACTAATTTTATTATTTTAAATTTATAAACCTTATACATCTTACATTATACATAATTTATATAATTAAATCATATTTAATTTTTTAAGTATATATTTATATCCTTCGTCGTTTAAAAGACTTAAGTTATTTAATGTTCCTTATAATTTGTTTCTCATTTTCTAATTGCAGTTCATAGCTTCTATTGTGTACTTGTTTCATGACTTCTGCTGGCCCAAAATATTGGTCATCTTCCTTGTCATTTGTATTACTCTTTATAAAGACCACATCACCTACTTTTACTTTCCTATCTTCTTTCATGTTTATAAGTCACTCTACAAACTCATTTTCCAAATATTTTCTCACATGGAGTTTGTCCAATCATTTATTGAAAGGATGAGTTCAACATAAATTCAACTTCTGGTTATAAACCAACCTAATTTTTGTGATATGAATAGCATCTCTAATTGTTCTTATCAATCTATCACTTTGCTGAGTGATGGTACGAGCTTGAGTACATTATTTTGATGTTATGTACTCTCCGCAAGTCTTTCATCGATTTCTCTTCTTCTTCTCTTAAATGATTGCCATCCTTGTTCCAATGTTGGTATTCTCTGCACCAACGAAGACGAATCGCCATATGTTTGGCAGTAAGATGAGGCGCAGAGGCTGGTCGATATGAATTATGACCTCCATGATGAAAGGTTCATTTGACAGTATCAATTGAAACTGACGCGACTGTTGCATTTGCTGACTCTTTACGTTATGCATCAGAGGTACCATTTCTACTATAACTATGAATTACATCTTCTACAATGCTGTGGGATCGACCAACCATCACAGAAATTTGACATTGAGAATACAGACCGGATTGATAATGTTGAATAATCACATTTCTAACCGCCATGATGTAGTAACTATAACAAGATAAAATAGTCAGGATACGTATGAAACTACATTGATTTTGTATAATCTTTCATCGTCTTAGATTCAAATACTTTTCCACAATCTCTATGAATTTCCTTTGGTGCTCCAGATCTAAGAATCCATTTTTTAGTATTATTTCCTTCACCGTTTCTTCATCCTGTTTAGCGAGAGCTGTTAGAGAGATATATCTGCTAAATTGATCAATCATTGCGACTATATATCTTTTCTTTCTGAATATTTCTTGTAATGGGCCACATATATCAACATACACTTTCTACCACGGCTCCTCTGCTGTCAGTTTTATTGTCTCTTCCTTAATCTTTGTTGTCACAACTTTCGTTCTTTGACATGCCTCACATTGTCCAATTGTTTCTTTTACTGATTCTTTAATGTCTCCCATATCGTAATTGTCCGCTACATATTTTGTCACCTTTTCTGCTCCTGCGTGTGATAGAAAAATATGCATACTCTTTATATATTTCTGGTCTTTTGTCTCTAGGAATCCATATCTTACCCTCTATAGTTTACACAACGTTGTCTACCAGTATAAATTTCCAACTAGAACCGTGTGTTATTTCCTTTTTTATTTGTTCTATTTCTGAATTATCTTTTTGCCACTTATAATCTTCAGCTTTTCCCACCGTGTTTATTCTTCAGGTTTTCATTCCTTCCACTTTCGCGTCTTCGTGTGCCAATAAACATTGTGTGCATGATTCACATGTACTACTTGACAACATATCTGCATTTGCAGGATCCGTACCTTTTCTCTACTCTATTTTAATATCCAGACTACTGAGGTAGTTAATCCATGTCTGAAATTGCGTTGTTATTGGTTTCTTTGTGGATAACTTAAACGTGATAGCTTTACAGTCCACTCTCAAAATGAACAGTTTTCCATATAAATAATGATTGAAGTGTTGACAAAAATAATATATTGCCAGCAACTCTTTCCTTGTTATGCAATATCCCTTTTCATGATTGCTCATTGCATGAGAACCGTATGCTATAATCTTTTCGCACCCGTTGTCGTCTTTCTGAGATAATACTGCTCCAATCGCGTCAAAACTCGCATCAGTATCCTTTCATATTTTCGAATGCGATGTTGCATCCGTCAGTCCAAATTAATTTTTTGTTTTATTCCTTTTTTGCGTATTCCTTTATAAATCTTCTGTATTAATTGTATATTCCTAGGAGGCTTCTCAGATTCGTAACACATTTTGGCTTTTCAAATGATTTTATTACGTCTAGCTTTGATGGGTCCGTCTGTATTCCATCTTTGTTGATTATGTGACCTAAATATTTGACTTTCTCTTTAAGGATATGTCACTTTTCAGAGTTTATTCTAAGACCCCCTTTCCAATTTTGTCCAGCACTTCATTTTAAACTTCGTATTGATGATTGATCGTTTCTGTAAATATCAAAATATCGTCTAGGTATACTGCTGCATATCTCGTATCCAATAATACTTTTCCCATCAGTTCCTGAAACTTACTTTGTGCCACTGCTATCCTAAATGACATTCTGTTAAAACAGTATTGCCCTGATTTGGTTGAAAACACCGTTTTTAACTTTGATTCGTCTTCCAGTTCTATTTGATAATATGCATTTCCAAGATCTTTCGAACTGAAATACTTTGCTCCACCCAATTTATCTAACATCTATGCTATATTCGGCATAGGGAACGCCTGTCTCTCTGTTACTAGGTTTAATTGCCTGAAATCAAGGCATAATCTGATATCTTGCTTTTCTTTCTTCCAGGCGCATATTAATGGAGTGTTCCATGGCGAATTACACTTTTTGATAATATTGTTTTCCCATAAGTTTTTTATAACTTTATATATTTTACCTTCCAAGTTGACTGGTTGTCTCCAAGGTTTAATATTTATCGGTTTTCCTTGAGTTTCTATTTTATGTTTCAACAGCTTTGTGCAGCCAATGTCCCATTTATCAAACATAAAAAATATTTTGATTCTTTTTTATAATGTTTAGTAGTATCGGGCTATTTATCTTTAAAGTATTTTTTGCTCTTTAAAATCGTTCCATCTCCGTTATTGTCTTTCCAAATTTGGCTTCGATACTGCATATGCACTCTTGCTTCGTTTTCTCGACCTCTTCTACTAACCACTTTAGTTGTATATCAAATTGTTTTTACAACTCTATACCACCAATTACCTCTGGAGTCATATATCGTACTATCGTAAACTTTACCTGCCATTCATTCCTATTTCTAATATTGCTTTACCTTTCGTTTCTAAAACACTATTATTTGCACATCTCAATGTATNAGTGTTGACAAAAATAATATATTGCCAGCAACTCTTTCCTTGTTATGCAATATCCCTTTTCATGATTGCTCATTGCATGAGAACCGTATGCTATAATCTTTTCGCACCCGTTGTCGTCTTTCTGAGATAATACTGCTCCAATCGCGTCAAAACTCGCATCAGTATCCTTTCATATTTTCGAATGCGATGTTGCATCCGTCAGTCCAAATTAATTTTTTGTTTTATTCCTTTTTTGCGTATTCCTTTATAAATCTTCTGTATTAATTGTATATTCCTAGGAGGCTTCTCAGATTCGTAACACATTTTGGCTTTTCAAATGATTTTATTACGTCTAGCTTTGATGGGTCCGTCTGTATTCCATCTTTGTTGATTATGTGACCTAAATATTTGACTTTCTCTTTAAGGATATGTCACTTTTCAGAGTTTATTCTAAGACCCCCTTTCCAATTTTGTCCAGCACTTCATTTTAAACTTCGTATTGATGATTGATCGTTTCTGTAAATATCAAAATATCGTCTAGGTATACTGCTGCATATCTCGTATCCAATAATACTTTTCCCATCAGTTCCTGAAACTTACTTTGTGCCACTGCTATCCTAAATGACATTCTGTTAAAACAGTATTGCCCTGATTTGGTTGAAAACACCGTTTTTAACTTTGATTCGTCTTCCAGTTCTATTTGATAATATGCATTTCCAAGATCTTTCGAACTGAAATACTTTGCTCCACCCAATTTATCTAACATCTATGCTATATTCGGCATAGGGAACGCCTGTCTCTCTGTTACTAGGTTTAATTGCCTGAAATCAAGGCATAATCTGATATCTTGCTTTTCTTTCTTCCAGGCGCATATTAATGGAGTGTTCCATGGCGAATTACACTTTTTGATAATATTGTTTTCCCATAAGTTTTTTATAACTTTATATATTTTACCTTCCAAGTTGACTGGTTGTCTCCAAGGTTTAATATTTATCGGTTTTCCTTGAGTTTCTATTTTATGTTTCAACAGCTTTGTGCAGCCAATGTCCCATTTATCAAACATAAAAATATTTTGATTCTTTTTTATAATGTTTAGTAGTATCGGGCTATTTATCTTTAAAGTATTTTTTGCTCTTTAAAATCGTTCCATCTCCGTTATTGTCTTTCCAAATTTGGCTTCGATACTGCATATGCACTCTTGCTTCGTTTTCTCGACCTCTTCTACTAACCACTTTAGTTGTATATCAAATTGTTTTTACAACTCTATACCACCAATTACCTCTGGAGTCATATATCGTACTATCGTAAACTTTACCTGCCATTCATTCCTATTTCTAATATTGCTTTACCTTTCGTTTCTAAAACACTATTATTTGCACATCTCAATGTATAAGTCGTTGTTGTTAGTTCTACATCTTTAATTTTCTCAAATTTGCTCCAACTCATGACATTTACTGTAGCTCCTATATCGAGCATGCATTCCATCTTCTGGTCTTGTATTCTAATAGTTACACTTGGTCGGTCTTGCATTTTATCATAACTAATAATAGCATTTTTCCATTCATCTAATGTGAGTATTTGTATTTTTTATCTTTCTCTTTCTGCAAAATCCTTGTTTATGGATCTGTTTACTTTCCATATTACATTATTTTCTTCTTCCATTACCTCTGTATCTTTGATATCTTTTTCTATAATACATGATATTTTACTTTTGTTGTAATCATTAATAATTTGGGAGTCAGCATCGCTGTTTAATACACTCCCCCGACTATCTCCTCTTCTATTGGGCGTTGATATTTGGGTATTCTCTGTATTTATCTTCTATTCTTTCATCACTTGGCTTGTCTATGAATGCTACGTATCTCTTGTCTGCTTGTCTTGTATCCTTTTTCGTTCCTTGATAACCATTCTCTGCTTCATATCGCTCTTGTTGTCTAGCAAAATTCTCATTGATTCTCCTATATCTCATTCTCTCCAAATTTGTGTAACAATCTGCCGCTTTATGACTTCCAAATTTACACCTCGTACACCTTATTTTTTGACAATTTTTTCTCACGTGTTCTGGGGTATCACACGCATAACATTCGACTACCTTTCTCTGCATCTGTGGATACTGACTTCTTACATGTCCTTGTCTTCCACATGTAAAACTTGTAACTGCCTTCTTTATTATGTAATCTCTACTCAAATGTGACATGTCCAACATTCGTTCTTAGTTCGGTTCGGTCTTTCTTCTCGATACTCTCTCGTCTCGCTATTATATATTGGTGATAGAATATTTCTTGCTTGATTTGTAACCGCGTCTCTGTAACTTCTTGTTATATTCTGTTCTGGCCTTCTTTCTCTCACTGCATATATCTCTCCTGCAACTATACGAGATTTATGTAACTTTCTTTGTTCCTTTGGTGTCACATAGACACAATTCTCGCTTCAAAGTCTTCTCGGCTGCACAGTGTGCCAGCAGATATTCTGTTAAACTTTCCTTGTTTAACTCATGCCCCAATATTTTATCGACTAACTCGTCTATGATAGTAAAATATTTATAGGGCTTCTCACTCATCTGTCTATAGGACCTAGCTAATTGTAAATCCTCTGCCAAACTTGTTTTCTTGAAGTAGGCATTTGTACCACTTTAAAATATTTATCGCATTTTTCAATGAATGTTTCAATATCATCTCTATTGTAATCATTTATAAACAGCCTCTTTATGAAGAAATCCATAGACGTGGTCGCCATATTAGAAGCTGCTAGAACATTTTCTAAATTATTTTTTAAATCCGGTTCAAAAGTTAATGTCATAATTCCAAGTATAATCATAATTTTCAAACAAATTTTCAGCGTTGAATAAAATATTTTCAAAACCATTTATTAAAATTTCGATATTTAAAATATATTTATTTAAAAATTATTTACTAATAAAACTTTTGTCAATTTATGAATTTATGAATTTTGGATTTCTGTCTTGCTGAACGTTGTTTTTCCTGGAATTATTGATATTGAAAATAAATCATTTTCGGAGTATTTTCTTATTTCAATTATGAATCAAACTCAAGTTAGAGAGCATGTTAAAAAGTTTAACTCAAAGAATGGACAAGATTCATTAGTCTTGAAAAGAAAAGCAATGATAAAGAGGTGTTTGTTCAATTTAAATTGATTGCTGCAACAAATGCAACTTCATTAACTTATGGATAAGTTCTTTTCGATATTTTTGAAGGTCCTAAGGATTTTGAATAAAAAAATGTTGCTGATCCAGATAAAGACGATGTTGATGATAAAGTTCACTCTATAAAAGGTAATTTAACTGTAAAATACACGTTTGAACACGGCATTGAAACAAATTTGGTTTTTAAAAAAAATTAGAATTGTGCAAGAAGAGGTTATAGTTGTTCTTACCGAAGCGCCGCTGAGTCACAAAGCCGACAGAGGATCCATGACTCAAATGATGTTGGAGACATTTAATACACCAATGACCTATGTTGCAATTCAAGCAGTTCTTTCATTGTATGCTTGAAGTCGTACCTCGGATATCGTTTTGCATTCTAGTGATCCTGTATTTCGCACAATGGCAATTTATGAAAGTTATGTGTTACTTTAAGCTATTTGCGGAATCAATTTTGCTGAAAGAACTTCAACAGATTTATTGATGAAGACTACTACGCATCGTTTATTGTGAATTAATTAGACTAGAACTGCACATATTTTATCGTAAATGAAATTTCTCCAAGTGTAATAGGAGAGAATAATATGTTAAATAAATTATATATTAAACTTGTATTGAACCCACGAAAAATATTTTAATGTTGGACTATGGAAAACCAAGTAATTTAAAAATAATGATAAAATTAGTCGAGATGTGACTTTGAATAAAATAATTAAAGACTATGAAAATATATTTATGAAACATAAATGGGATGTAGGCAAAACAAATTTAGTAAAACATGCGATATTAACCAAAAGTGAACATATTGTTATTAACCATATGCATTAACCATATGGATTAACACTTGATAATAAATAATGATAAACCTGATATTCTAACATTATATTTTATTTATATTATTACGTAATGCATATGGTGGCTTAATTAAGTGTTTAACATTCTAAATACAACTAATATATTTTAATTGTCCTGCTCCCATATTTCCCACCGAATTGCCCGCGACGAATTGTTTGCGACGAATTGCCCTAGAACCGATATTTTTGTATGGCGCCAAATATTTTACCACCCTTGATTTAGGGAATATTTATTATCAAGTTGAGCTACAAGGTGAATCTAGATTAAAAATAGAATTTTCCACAAATAATACTCAATATTGTTTAACCACATATCTTTTAGCAACATTTCTAAAGTTCACGAATAAAGTATTAGGACCACTGAATGGTAGAGAAGCTGTTGTTTATCTTGAGGACATATTAATATTTCCATCTTGCAAGAACACTATAAGAGAATAATACAAGTATTTCAGAGAATAAGTGATTCTGGGTTAAAAATAAGTCCAGAAAAATATTATTTTATTAAAAAGAGATAAAATTTTTAGGACTGGTGATAAACGATGAAGAAATAAGTGAAGAAGAAGAAAAATATACACTAATTACAATAAAAATATTGCGATTGAAAATTTCAAAACCTCAAAATGTGTTAAAAAAATTACGAAGTTTTCTTGGAGTATAAAAAATTTGAGAAAGCTTTCGAAGACATGAAAATGGCGTTGACTACAGCGCCAATTCTCGTATTTCCAGATTTCAAGAAAGAATTCATATTAGATACAGACGCAAGCTTTGATACAATTGGAGCTGTATTATCGCAAAGAGATGAAATGGGGCATGAACACGTTATTGCATATGGATCCCATGCAATGAGTAGCCATGAAAGAGGATATTGTATAACACGAAAAGAGCTTTTGGCTATATATTATTTCTGTCGCCATTTCAACCATTATTTATATGGTAAACGGTTTGTTTTGCGCACTGATCATAAAGCAATAACTTTTATGTTAACGACAAAGAAGCCTATAACAGCACAGTTCCAAACGTGGATAAATTACTTGAGCAGTTTAGACATAAAAATGGAGTTCAGAAAATGTACGGCGCATACGAATGCAGATATGCTGTCTAGAAATACATGCGGCAAATGTGTACAATGTTTGATGGACCATCATAACCAAACATCAGGGCGATTAAAAACTAGATTGTTAACATTGATGACCGAAAATAATGGGAATGAATGGCAAAGAGATAATGCAGAAATACAAGAAATAAAAGATCAAATATAAATGAAAGGAAAAAAAAATATATGTTAAAAGGAAATATTATCTATACCAATCAAAACAAAATATGGATACCAGAAACAAAAAGACGAGAAATGATTAAGGAAACACATTTATTATTATGCCACGCAGGAGTAGAAAAAGTTATGAAATATATTAGGAACAATTTTGATATGGAAGATTTGCTAAATGAAGTAAAAGAGACTATTTCAATATGTGAAGCATGTCAGAAAAACAAAGTTTTAACTATAAAGTCAATAGAAAAAACCCAAGTAATTCAAGCTTCAGAACCTATGGAGAAAATATACATGGATATTTGCGGTCCATTAAGAGAAACCTTTAGAGGAGAAAAATATATTTGTGCAATAATCGATCATTACAGTAAATACATATCTCTAACGCCTATTAGAAAGCAAGATGAAAATACAATAAAGGCAGTTTTGTTAAATAATTGAATATTGAAATTTGGAGCCCCCAAGGAACTACATGTTGATTGTGGAAAGAATTTCGAAGCAAATAGTATTAAAGAACTAGCAAAGGCAGCAGGAATTGAGTTGATATTTTCGAGTCCGTATCATCATAATACTAATGGTGTAATTGAAAGACAATTTCGTACTATAAGAGACTATATTAACGCGTCACTCAGTGAAGGAGTTAAAAAAAAGCTGGGCAGAATTAATACCTTATATAGAATACGTGTTAAATGCGACAGCTCAAAAACTACTGGAGTGAGAAAGATTAATAGATCGCAATATAATAATGAAGTGGATAGAAAGGAAATCATGCGGAAATTAGAGGTTAAAAGACAGTAAGTGAAAGAAATTTGCACAACTAGGAACTTAGAAGTGGGGGACAAAGTATTGGTGAAACAAGAAATTAGAAACAAAGATCACGAGAGATATGAAGGAACATATACAGTAATAAAACGAAATCATGAAAGAAGTTACTTATTAACAGACGAAAATGGGAGAAAAATAACGAGGAATATAGAAAAGTTAAAGCATTTTAAAGAAGGGGGATGCAGTGGCGTAACTAGGGGGAGGGGGGACATTTGTCCCCGGGCGCCAAAATTAGGGGGCGCAAAATTAGGGAAGCCAATTTGGAACAAAAATTAAGTAATAAATTATTCTTAAGATCTAAGAGATTAATATATTTTTTATTACTTCATTAGTTTCTTAGAATAGATGTGCGTGCATTCAGTTATTTGCAACGGAGATGATGTATTTCCCAATTTGAGAATTGCCCTACAAATACTTCTTACAATTTCTGTATCAATTGCCAGTTGCGAAAGATCTTTCAGTAAATTAAAATTAATTTTATCGTATTTAAGAGCAGCTATGACTCAAACACGGCTGAACGATTTAGCTCTTCTTAGCATAGAAAGAGAAATGTTTGAAAAAATTGATTTTAATGAGATTATAGATATTTTTGCCACGACAAAAGCCAGAAGAATTAATATTTAATGTTAAACTGTATTTTGTCTAAGTCAATAAATATTATTTATACGCTTATTAAAATCTGTTAAACCTGTTTCGTTATTATTCATTAATATTCTTTAAAAAAAATTAAATTAAATATATATATATATATATATATATATATATATATATATATATATATATATATATATATATATATATATATATATATATATATATATATATATATATATATATATATATATATATATATATATATATATATATATATATATATATATATATATATATATATATATATATAAGGGGGCGCTAATTTCTCAGTTGCCCCAGGCGCAAGAACCTCACGGTACGCCACTGGGGGATGTAAGGAGTTAATAAATCCCTATATAAAGTTATGATGGTTAAATGGTAGAAGTGAGATCAGTTAGTAGAAATAATTATTTCTGTTAAATTTTTATATTTAAATTCTATATTAAATTATATCATATTATAATAAATTATATTAAATTAAATGTATGACCAGTAATTACATTAATATTAATAATTATCACGCCTCGGTGTTTAAATACACTAGTAAACGACACAGTTTTGAAGTTGTTATAAAAAATAAATGCTTGAAGAAGATTTGAATTTAATTGTGTCTAACAGTATGTATTCAAAACCTCTTGAAAAGTTATGCGGTGTAAATCAGACAAAAATTATGTGGACAAATGAATGTGAAGAGGCATTTCAAAAATTAAAGAAAGCATTAGTAAAAGCTTCAATTCTTGTATTCCCTGACTTTAGAGTGGAATTTATTTTGAACACATATGCCAGTTTTGACAGAGTTGGAGCAGTTTTGTCGCAGTTAGATGAAAATGGCAGAGAAGGAATAATTGAATTTGGTTTGCACACAATGAACAAACACGAATTAGGCTATTGTGTCACTCGCAAAAAATTATTAGCCACCCTTAATTTTACTGAACATTTCAAACACTATTTTTATGACAAAAGCTTTAAACTGAGAACAAGTCATAAGGCAATAAAGTTGATGTTGGAGATCAAGAAGCCAATCACACCTCAATTTCAAACATGGATCAACCAATTAAGTGGTTGAACATTGGAATTGAATATCGTAAGGGTGAAACGCATTCTATTACAGATGCACTATTGAAAACTGAATGTGATACGTGAATACAATGTCAAACGATTCACGAGGAACCAAAAACAGGAAAACTAAAAACAAAGATTCTAGGACTCATGCGCCAAAAAGATTGAAAACTGTGGCAACAATATTCTAAAGACATAGAAAATATATATACTACAGTAGTATACAGTAGTATTACTACTCAGGAAAGAAACAAAATTTATAGAAAGAAATGACATTATTCATTCAAATAAAAATAAAAAAATTTGTGTCATGCTGAAATAAATTACACGAATATATTTCTAGGAAATTTGACATGAGAAAGAGATAAAAATTTATTAAAGAAATAGTACGGTCAAGCGAAAGAGGTCAAAACAGAAAGGCTATGATTACACCAACAGCAGAGAAACTAATTAAACTTACAGAAGTTTATTTGTTTGAATCAATTTTCATTGACTTTTGTGGTCCAATGAAAACTGCTAGGAGTGGAAAGAAATAAATCTTAGCAATGATAGCAATGATGTTCAGACAAGACAGTTACAGCAATAATTAACGAAAAATGGATTTTGAAATTTGGTGCTCCAAGTATTCATTGCAATAGAGAAAAACCATTCGAGTCAACTTTATTAAAAGCATTTGCAGAGAAACATGGTGAAATTCTAGTATATTCAATTCGTATCGACTCATTCAGCTTATGTACAAATTGAACGTCAATTTAGAACTATTAGAGATACCATCCAAATTTCCTTAAAAGAAAGAACGGGCAAAGATTAGGTCGAAGTACTTTCCTGAAGTTGAATTTATTTTGAACGCGGCAATTTAGAAAACTACTAAGTTTAGTTCTGCACAAATTGCTTTTGGAGAAAAGATTGTCATAGAGCGATAAGAAAATGAATAAATTTATGAATTACAATTATTAAAGGAAAAGCTTAAATCAGAAAAATTAGAGTTACAAGAACAAATAAAAAGGAATTTTGAAGGTGAATTATTTTTCAAGAAAGATAAACCAAATCGAATTTCCAATGTTTGCGATGTTGTTTTGGTAAAAACAACATGAGGCAAATAAAAATGAAGATAAATTTGAGGGTCCAGGTAAAATAACGAAGAAGTAGCATGACAAATTTCATGATCGAATTTCTGAATGGAAAATTAGAAATGTTGAATGGATCAAACATTTTAAAACGAGAAGAGATATAGGATAACTGTAAATAATGTTGAATTTGAATGACTGAATATTATTTAATGTATATCTGAATGTAAAAGGTGAGATGTTGATCTATTTATGCATGTATGTATCTTGGTATATTTACTGTATAATTACTTCTGGAGAGATAATCAGTTTTTAGTATATTAATAAATCGTATGTCTCCAAAGTCTTCTAACAATAATTATTATTATTTTTATTTCAAAAATATTCTTATTCATTTCTAATGTAACACTTTTGTTTACAATTTTTTTTTTACACAATTTTGTTTTTTTCGCTAAGGTTGTTGTAATTTTATGTTCATACTACTATTATATTAATACTGGATTCTGTGGCTTTTTTGTTAAGTAATTAAGATATTTATCTGGTTCTCAAAATCATTTATATATAATTATTTTTCAAGGAAGAAAGACCAAATCGAATTTCCAATGTTGGGGATGTTGTTTTGGTAAAAACAACACGAGGAAAATAATAATGAAGATAGATTTGAGGGTCCAGGTAAAATAATGAAGAAGTAGCATGGCAAATTATATATATATATATATATATATATATATATTATATATATATATATGTTACAAAATTAAAACAATGCATTATTTTTGGACAACCAAATATATTGGAATATTATTAATATACATTATTCATATACGTTTTTAGTGTTAATCATATTTTGGATAAATATGCTATTGTATCTTGCATTTTCATTACGGCTATAGATCGAAAATTTGGTTAAAAGGGAAGTATAAATTTTTTATCTATAGTTGTAATAAAAATAAATGTTTAAAGAAAAAAGTGAACATAATAATAAAGGATTTTACTGATGATATTACAAGTCAAAATTAAAAATACAAACTTAATTTTCATTATGAGCTGATTTAATTTCTCAGGGACCAACTATAAAATGCTTAAAGTGAAAAGAAAAATAAATTGATATAAATTTAGAATTTCAAATTTCAAATAAATTTTGGAAAATCAATTTTTGATTCCACACATTTTTTCCGAAATATGCTTGAATTTAATTGGTTGTCATCTCATAGTATAACTTCTTTTAGGCAGACTGATAGGCAGAACTTTTCTCAGAGAACAACACAATCGGAATAATGGAATCGAATTCAAGCATCAATTATTTAAATCACATCAGAATGTTAATTAATTAATTTAAAAATTTAATAATTTATCCTAATAAAATTTATTGTCTTTGAATTTGAATATGAATTTCAACAGTTTTGTATTTAATTAAATTAAATTTTTCTAATCAAGATTTAATTTACTACGTTGATTTTCGGAATAAATCTAAAATCGCAGATAGTAAGCATTTAAAATCAGGTTGGAATTTAAAAGTAATCATCAACATTAAAATGGCATTCAAATATATCATGCAATGTCCGGACGATTATAGTAACAGAAATATAATGGTGATAGCATTTATCAGAGACTACATCTGACAAGTGATTATGTATTTCGAGATCTGGCGTACTTGTTATACATGATTGGCAAATTGGTTTCTTGGTTTCTAGTTCCAATCAGCAACTTGTCTTCATTTTGGTGCGGGAGATGCTATCGGCAACTATTCAAGTTCTGAGCCTCCACTGGTATTGTCTAATTCACAAACTTTCCTGTCCCAAACTGAACGAGACACAACCGTATATGTCATGCATGATGGAATTGATCTACATGGAACTGATAATGTAACTACCATTTCGTGTAAATTTTCATTGCATTTCACATTTTGTCTGTAGATGTATCAACGAGGCACCGGCTTGTTTTGTTTTCAGTAAATAATATAAACTGTTATAACTTTTGTACAACTTGATATTTATTTATTTACAATTTCAAATTTATATTTTATTGCATCGAATTTCTAAAGTTCGTAAATAACTTTCAGAAATACAAGTCAAAAGAATTATAATATTTATTATTATTATTATTATTATTATTATTATTATTATTATTATTATTATTATTATTATTATTATTATTATTATTATTATTATTATTATTATTATTATTATTATTATTATTATTATTATTATTATTATCAAATCAAATAGCGATGAAATGAAGCATTCACATATCTCTCCTGGATTTCATTTTTCACAAAAAGCGATATTTGAAATACTTAGTCACGAATTTAGAGGAAGAACAAATGCTGAGTATTCTATTTCCCAAGGAACAATCAGTCAACTAATGAGCCGATGTGATGGAACAAAAGCCGTCAATTATTCTACTCTGAGTAGGACACGCTCCAGCCTCAAGCAGTGTGTAATAGTGCATTTTTCACAGAACATTTTATAATGAACAATTATCAATTCCCATTCATCTCTGTTGTGTATTAATTTTACTTATTTTACAAATTTACGAATTTCTATAGATTGACGAGATTCAGTGAAACTTAGAGCTATGAATTTGAGTTGAAATTTAATTTTAAATATTAAAAAAATTTTATTACATTTTTAAAAATTTTTAAGAATTTCCACATAATAATTACTAGGAATCATTCGTGTAATTTACAATGGAATAACAAATTTTTTTTTTCATATATTTTTTTTGTTATTTTAAATCCAGTTGATATTTTGATATTACGTTTCAGTATCAATTCCTACTTAATACAAGAAAATATTTTGTCTTGGATTCGTTAATTTAAAAACAGGTTTCTTAAATTAGTTATTAAATTTTTTTTTAAATTATATTATTTATTATTTTTTAAATTAATTATGGTATTATTTAGAAAATTAAAATAATTTCTTTAACCCCTTAACGCACAGGCCCGAGCGTAACTCGGGTAAGTATTACTGGCTAGTTTGTGCATGACCGAGAGAGACTCGGGTATACGAAATATAAAGTTTTGTTTAAGATTCGCTGACGATTATATCTCTGGCAGTGTAATAAATTTATGAATTTATTTATATATTAATTATCAATAATAAAAAAAAGATTTATTTTTGCCGTTGTATCATCAAAAAAACGTGCGTTAAGGGGTTAATATCTCTCAGGATGATCAATGGAAAGGATTGATTTCTTTAGCCCAAACCGATTGGGAAAAACATTAAGACGGGCACAATAGTATAGTAATGGAGAACCTTTTGAGCTTGGTGTGTCAAAATTTGTGAGAAACCTAGCTTAACTCTAGCATCGTGTCACATCTTAAAATATCCATAATTTTGTGATATTTTCAATCCTATTAAAAAGTCTATATTTTTGATATATTTATTTATTAAAATAAAGCAAAAACAAATAATTCTTTACATTAGTGACTTTCTTGTTGGTGAATTTCATTTGAAAAATGTTTAATTGAAGATTGGTATTTCGTGACTTCAATTCCGGGTAAGCACTACTAACTTCATCTGTATGTAGGCTTTTGTATTGGTTTTAATATTATTTAACACTGAGAATAAGGTCTCACAAAAGTACGTAAGGAGGAAAATTGTGATATAAAGTCATCAGTAGATTTTTAACGGTGTTGAACTTCTGCAAGTTGCATCTCCAAATCATGAATTTACATTCATTGGAAACCATTTACTTCCAAAGTACTACATATAGATATTTAATTATTTTAATTGTCTGTTCCAGGCTTCTAAATCTTTCTTCAAACTGGTAAAGTAAAGGGTTTACAATATTCTGATATTTTACATGTGTAGTCTCCATTTCATTTTATCCAGTTATGTTGGCCTTCTCGAAATACTTTTTATATCTAAGAAAAGTTTACTTTTATGAATTCAAATTTAACGTCAATATTTTTGCCAAAACCTTGTAATTTAAGTCTAGTTCATTCATATGAACAGAGAGATTTGTAAAAAACATCAATATGCTGACCAATTTATGATCATTGATCTGAGGAACTACCGTAATTTCTACAAAGCGTTTAACAAATTCATCAAGTACTTTTTCTAGGTTAAAACCCCTCAAATTATTTAACATCAGCAGCCCACTGAGGGTTAAATCAACTTTCTCTATAAGTGCTGAAAATTCTCGCTTTTGAAGGGGTTGATCAGTCTTTAAATTCATTATATTTATTACAACCACACAACGCTTCTTGATGGAAATTGCAATGAAAATGTACAAGTTAATGTCCAAGAGCTTCCATAAATAAATCACACATTTCCCAACATCATATTGGATAAGTTGCATAGCGAGGGGAAGGGGCTGAGTTTCAAGTATCTTAACAAGGTGAATGGGGTATCATTTTAAAGGGTTTTCAATGGAATTTTACAAGATCTATTTTTCAAGGTATATAATGGTAACAAAGGGGTCATTTTTAAGGTTTCATGGACTGTCAAAATTTTTTATGAAATTTATTTAGACAATGAAATATAATCAATACATTTATTAAACAATGAAATAATTTAAAATTAACTATGGTTATCTAAATATTGCTGCCAAATTGTTAGAAATTGTCGAAGTTGAATTATTAACGATTTACAAATATTTATAAATTTCTTTGTTTTACTTCAAATAGAAATAATCAAGTTTAAGATTTATTGATTAATACATGAATATTCTTCATCCCCATATGTTGCTTTCATTATATTTTCCCATTGACATTCCATTTCTTTAGTCGATTTGACCAGTTTTTATCAAAACCCTTTACTATTTTCATATTTTTCAACTTACAGAAATTATCTTGAGTCAATCCATGTTCTTTATCTGTACCTCGATGCCAATAAATTTTGTTGAATTTTGATTTGAATAATTGCGAAATTAATTAATAACTTATAAACAAACAATGTTTTTCGGCTACCGTTTGGGCCAACGATGTTGAATACAGCATCATTTCTTAATTATTTCTTAACTATATATATATATATATATATATATATATATATATATATATAATATATATATATATATATATATATATATATATATATATATATATATATATATATATATATATATATATATATATATATATATATATATATATATATATATATATATATATATATATATATATATATATATATATATATATATATATAGTGTATGTGTGTATAACTTCTATATTAAATATGTCTTAGTTCTTGCGGGACAATCGTTTCACCTTTTCTCTACCTCCTGGCTTTGCTCCTTTTTTCTTTTTATTTCAGTTACCTGCCTTCGGTGTTTTTTCCATATGGAAGCGAGAAACGGTGACTGGATCGAATCAAAATTATGATTACGGATATAGAATTGCTCTAGCGGGAAATTCTAGACTTTCCACTATTATCCAGCGCACTCATAAGAAAGAAACTCAATAGTCTGATTGATCTATATGACCAAAAAAAAAGAAACCGTCTGATAAATTCACTGCAACACTTTCTTAGTTATTTGATGTCGCCAACGCTAATGGAGAATGGAAAAGCACGGAGGATAAAGAGCTCTACCAGAGGTAAGTTAAAATTGGAGAAAAGATTAATTATTCAATGGTCAAACAAGCCCCTTTGTAATCAATCCACCCAAGAAAACGAATCCGACTATCAAAAACTCAACCTCAAGCCAGCTCTTTTCAATCGCAACCCAAACCAGCACATAAAACTGTCTCAGATTCTTCGGATTCTGAAACCTCTGCTTCTTCACCCGAGTCGCCAATCTTTTTCTTCCATGTCATCTTCTCCTGAATGCAAACCGAAATACCAAACAGCAGGCACTACAACAGCGGGTTTACTAGTACTGAAAAACAACATTTTTACACATAAAGCACATGAAGTTCTTGCAACCATTGCTGAACAGGGTCATGAAGTACCAATTCCAAGTCACGTGGGTGTCTAAAAACGAGTAATCTCTGAAGGACAGAAAATGAAAACCAAAATTGTTCAAAACTTCACAACAAAGATCCCTATTGTCTCCAGTTTGATGGTAAAAGACTGCAAGGAGAAGAGTATCAAGTAGTTCTGCTGAAAAATATGACAACCAAAATCAAACCCAGTATTCCTAAATGTGAGAGTGGTTCTGCCGCGGCCATTCACGAGGAACTACCCAGTGGCGGATTTAGCTATAGGCGTGGGGGGGGGGCGAGTCGCCCCTCCACGCCCCTGTTGAATCCTAATTGGCGCCCCCCAAAGATAATTTTTATGAATGTGTACAAGCTTTAAGATTAATCCGATCACTGACATTGACAATTTAATATATCTTTGATTTGGAAGAGCTAAATGGATTGAAATGTATTCTACTATCACTGCAGCATAGAGCTGCTCAGAGTGACCGTTTATAGATTATTATTATTATTGATAGTACCTATTACTCTAAATAATAAATAAACTTGAATTTTCTTATTCAAGACCCAACGAGCAGACCAGAACTCAACTATGCCTTCATTGACAAATTAACAGAAAACTATGTCTCTCTTCAAGCTGATTACCGCCTTGTTGCGACAGATGATGTTAACACAAGCGAGAACCCTGGATGGTGATATGATTTTAAATTCTTATATGAACTATATCAGGTATATCATCATTACAAAACAACTTTCACATTGGCTTCGAATCAGCTGGAAGAAACTCCCAAATTTACACCAGGCATATACCGATATATGCTATAATAGCATTATTTCTGATACCAGAGTGGCGCAGCATCCTCGCTCCAGCATGCGACTCCATCTGGTACGAATGAGCAAATTCTTGGTTCCATTTGCAACACAACAATGAAGCGTCCTTCAATGAACTGTTTCACCTCACTCAACAATATAAAATGCAAATAGTCAATTAAGTGTTTAAAGGCACATTGGTCAGTCTAGTAGTCATTGACTGACATTCCCAGATCTAACCAAATTGCTGAACATGCTGTAAAACTGATGGAGGAACTTCATGCGAAATCGAAAAAAACTGAATTTTTAATCTAAAGTTCATAGGAAAAACTATTTTTTTAAAACATTTCTTGTACATTTTGTCATACACTTTATATATAATGTTAAAAAAGGATGGTACCAAAAATATTATAGCTAATTTTAAATTATTCATAACTAGTAACAATAAATAAATAAAAATAAATTATATAAAAATGAAAATAAAATATTAAATTATATTCCTTAGTCGAATAAAGTAACAAGAATCATAAATAATAAAAAATGGTAAAAAAAGAAAATTTGTAAATATTAACTAAGCACATAAATAAATTTGCTAGACCAATGCAAAACTTAAATAAAAAATTGAAAAAAATAGGGGCCATTTATGTGTTTCACCGAGTTGCCATACGTGAGTGGGTGACTATGAGCCGGCTGATAGAACGACATTTTAAGTGGGTATTTTATTTCAATATTATCATTTTACTGAATAAAGTAACACCTGTTTTATTTTGCCAAAATTACTTTTGTTTAATTTCTAATTTTCTTTCTATCTATAGAAAAAAAAACACCTATTTATATTTACTTAAACTTAAATTATAGTTTTATGAGTTTTTATTTTAATTAATTTTATTAAATTAGTTTTTATATGCATGACTAATTTTGACAAATTTTGTTTAAATGTATTGGATTGTTTCTTTAGTACTTTAGGATTCTTTGTGACCCTGGTAACCAACATGCAACTTCCGGGTTACATGCAGCTATCCACGTCTTTTAGAGAGATCACCAACAAATTATATGATATCTTTTCTAATTTTATCTTCATTACTTTTAATATAATTATTCGAAACAATAGAACAAACGAATATAATATCTTTTACAAATAAAATATACAATCTTTCAGTGTTAATATTCCAGTTTACAAAAATTTACTTGAAATGATCACTTAGAATTGCGAGTTTTTGTCTTCCAAAATGATCTATATTAAAAATAAATATTAATCTGCTCATAGTAATGGGCAATTTCAAGACTATTGAGAATAAGAATAACATAAATGTTACCAGACTACGGTTAAATATGTGCGGGATATCAAATAAAAGGCCCGCGTTAATAAATTATTTTAACATATTCTTTGAATAAAATATTCTTTATCAATTACTCGCTTTCAGTAAAATCCTTAATTTTTTTGTCACTTCAAGTTACACTCAAGCTACACTTCAACAACATCACTTTTTCTGGATGTAGCACCATTAGATTTTGTCTTACAAGAACTAGCCCTTTCGTCATTAATTCACATAAAAAGGTTTCTAGTAATAAAGTAAAACATTCAATAAAAATAGAGTTGTCAGGATACCTTTAAACGCCTCGAAAAAATTAAAAATATTAGACTACCCTAAAATCGCGCAGGAAAAAAGTCAATTTATTTAGAAAAACTGTCAAGTGATTTTTAAAAAATATATAAATGCGACTTATCTGTGCGATTTTAGGGAAGTTAATTTTTAATTTGTATTAAACAATAAAATAAAATAATATTTATAAATCATAAAATATTATTTTATTTTATTGTTTATTAGGAAAACTGTTGCAGCGAAATTTGACTGATATAAAGAGTAAATAAAGAAAGAGCGTCTGTTGCAAACTGTGCTTATTCCGCGACTGTGTTAAATAGGGTTATGTTAAGTGATAGGAAATTATGGTGACCGGAAAAAATGTCGTAGACAAAAAGTCGTGGACAAAATGTCGTGTCAAAATGTCATGGACAAAATATCATGGTATAAATGTTGTTGATAATATACAATTGCGACATGTGAAGTGTGATCAGTACCTTTGCGACCAATATCCATAAGGGGACAAAATATTTTGTCGGATAAACTCTGAGTATGTATATTTTGTCCACGACATTTTGTCCGGTGACATTTTGTCCTAGAACCGAAATTATTGGTGAATCAAGCAATATCCAATGCCCGCTTTTTGTCTTTATTTTACTTAAAGTTCTCAAAGTATATTAGAAAGAGACAAAACTGTTTCGTCGAATATGACTGCAGTGTCTAGCATATACTAAATATTAACATTTTATTTATAAATTATAGTTCATTCTTTAAATTCTTAGTTAAACATTAGTGGCTATTGAAAAATTTGTTACCCGAACTCTAGGGGCATTCCTAAAAGCTTGTACAAGACAAGGGAATACAAGATTTAAAAACGGTAACAAATCTGATTAATCGGGACGTCTAACAACACTATATAAAATTATGACAAAATTTTCAAAATCAAATATTTTTGGAAGATCAATGAATTTCTTAGAAAATGAAAATTGTTTAATTCAAAGTTATTATTTCCAGTCTTTAAAAATGTATGATATTTGCTTTGGGATTAAGATCTCATTTGAAAATTAGTTTCTGTAATTTAAAAAACATCAAATATCTTAATTAAATTTATTAACTGATTATTTTTGTCAAATTAATAAATTCAAAAATATTTAATATATCATTTGTACAAGATTTATTATTTAATAAAATTGATAAATTGAACGATTAAAGTTTATTTATAAAATTAAAAAAAATAATTTATAAAAATTATGTAAAATTGATTATTTAAGAAAAACAAATGTAAACAAATCTTTGAGTGTTTTAACTTATCAATTTCATTAACATTATTTTGATAGTAATCTAAATTCAAGTCAAAACTAATGTCGATTTTGGCTTTATTTTTGATTTCAATATTATTGCATTGTAAGTTATTTAAATTATGAATAACATGTATGACCTTATAATAACAAATTATAGATCACGAATGTCTATCAGAGAGCAGATTGTTTGAATGGGACATTGGCAAAGCAGACCATTTTACCGGTTTCATTGATGGAAATTCTGATTTCGTCAAGGTTATTCCTGAAATTAAATTAAAAACTAAACCAGGTTAGTGTGCAATTTATTAGCTCTTTCAAAAAAAAATTTCATATTTAACAATAGATTTAACATTGTGTAATTTTATTTTGACGAGTGAAAATGGCCAAGAATTGCCATTTTTGGTGAATTTGGAATCATCAACGAAAGGTACTGGAACAATTCACATTACAGGCCCTGTTCACTTGGATAATTATGAGTTTTACGTAAAAGCCAAAACCTGTGATCAAGATATCTTTTCGAAAGAACTGAAAGTTATTTTAAAAGTAATAGCTTGTCAAAATTTATGAACTCCAATCGATTTTCACTTGTAATAATATTAGAAAACCAAAGGGGAAGTTCCAATATGGGAGAGATCAGTTTATAATGCGGTTGTGAATGATGATATCCGTCCCGGATCTGAGGTCATTCGATTAAAAGCCTATGAACGTGGAAGAACGTCTGGTAATGCGATTTGTGATTACAAAATTGTCGTTCCGGTCGATGCGCCTTTTGATATTGACGGCAATGGTAAATATCTACAATAATTGTTTAAATTAAAAATAATTAATTAAATTAAATTTTTAAATTTTATTTAATTATTAAATTAATTCTATTCCATTTGATAGTTGTTACGGTCAAAATTCAAAAAATCATAAAATATATCTTTATTAGCTAACTTTTAAAATTCAAATTAATTATTATTTAATTAACAATTTTAATATCTTTAAATATTTACACTTTTTCTAAGCTTTTCATTAATTTGCCTGTAATCATTATATTGAATTTTATCATAATTTATTTTAAATTTATAAGAAATTTTATCAAATTTCACCACTGATTTCTTTCCCATTGACATTGTATTTATTAAAAAGCTTGACTATGAATCAGTAAAGATATCGATGTTTTTTTGATATTCACAAATTTTCGGCACTGCCTTTTTCAAGTGATTTTGGATCAAAATCATTTGAAAGAGGCAGTGCCGACAATTCGGAATATGAAAAAACATTGATTCTGATTCATTGTCAAGTTTATTTTAAATTGATATTTTTTATTTCAATATAATCTGAAAATCGATTTTTTTATCGATTTATCATAATTTACACAATTTCAGCAAATATCTAATTTTTTATTGCTAATTATTTTTATAGATATACTTTCTATAAAAGCATTTGTTTTACAGTTTGAGTGATTAACATTTGGAAATATCAAAAAACATTTGTTTTTAAAATAATTTGTTAAAATAATTTGAATGCCAATTACAGTCATAAACAGTGGTGTATTGATAAAATAAGAACGCATGATGAGAGCAAAAAAATAGTCCGCGACTTTGCACAAGCAGGTTCCTGAAAGTTTTTCGGAGATCATCTTATTTTAAACAAACTATAGTTTTCTTTGTAAGTTTTTTATTTTTTTTTAAACATAAAAATAAAAAATTCGAAAAAAGATAAAAATAATAGATATAGAAGCCACAAACTACCTAAACAACGTTGGCGTTATGCACAATAACACAATCTAAACAACAACGTTACTGGCGCAATTCTCAATGAAAAAGCCATTGATGGGATTCGAACTTCCGCACACTTGCGCATTCACACTATTGTTGAAGTTTATAGTTTAATAGTATGGTATGTAGAATAGCCAACACAGAACACATGATGTTTATTTGATTTAAAAAGGAAAAAGAAACGACACGAAAAGCAAGATAAACTGTCAATTAATTAACATATTTTTTGAAATGTTTTTTTTAAATTCGCCACTTTAAAATATAATTTTAATTTGAAATTAAAAAAATGACTACTAAAAAAAGTACCGGAACGCGTTCAGTTTCCGGGAAAAGGTGCCCGAACGTCATTCCGCCCCCCCCCCCCCCAATACACCACTGCGGGGAAATCATCCATTTTCTAAATAACGTTCAAATAAACTAGATTATAGAAATGCATTATTATTATTTCTCAAACCTTAAGTTTATAGTCACAAACAGGATCACACAAGAAAATCCAGTTAAAAGTATAACGAAGGACAATACAAGAATGAAGCCAATACATATGGTAAAATATATTTTTGTATGAATAGGAAATCTAATAATTCTAATATAAACGATACATTATAATTTGGAATGCCAATACCCTTGAACAGATAAATCACCTCCCCCCACACACATATATATATATATGTTTTCTATTACAAAAACATATTTTCGACGACCTTCTTTAAATTCGTCTGTGAGCAACTGACGTACACGATTGTATTCACTACATCAATGATATACAGTGGTTTCAGATTATACATCATCACTAAAAGTCGAAGAGTTGATCAACGCACTGTTGTTGAGATAATCCACGTCAAATGTCATAGTAAATCATCGCCCGAAAATTTTCACGAACTAATTCTATATATGACTGATATGAATTATTCAAGTCACTGTAAACAACATAAATAACGCCCGTATGACTAAACGTTCTGAATGCATGTACCATCAAAAATGTCAAACTTTACTATTGATATACCAGATGGTGACTGGATAAATAAATATTATAAGCAATTTCGACAGTAATCTAATGATAACCTTACTCCGCGTGTTATCATTGAAATAACTAGATCCAACAAAATTATATTTTATTTTTACCAAACAACTTTTTTATTTTGTTCAATATACAATCAATACCACTATTTGATTTAATAATTTAATGATTCAAACCAGAAACAGTACTATAATCTGATACTTCGGGTAGGAGATCCGACGCAAGTACACCTCAAATTATATTTTGTATACAAAACACAAAAAAGATTCGAGTACAAGGAAACAATTTATTTTTAAGACCTGACATATTGATGGCATTTTATTGATTTATTTTCATCTAATAACAAAACTTTGTAATACTTCAATTATAATTCTCCCATTTTGTGGCCAACAACATTCTTAGTTAAAATGCACATAGCCAAATATTTTTCTGCACAGAACTTTATTGGGTCTATTCATATAAATTTCCTTGCTTGATGCCGGGATCACTCCTCATATTACCGCCTAATGCTTGTGGGAAATATTGTTTATGAGTACAATTGGATTGTAAAAATATTTCACAATTAAATTGACATTGCTCTACTAGATAATGATTAAAAATATTTTATTTTTTTATTTTCGATCTAATGTTAGGAAATTTATTCAAAATCGAAGAAATTAAATCGAAGTAGATAAAGCTTAATCAAATCAAATTAAATTTCTTTAACAGTGATTTATTTTTCCCACTAAACTGTATTTAAATATCAAATTATGAATGATTGAAGTTTATAGGAGGCCTCAAATCGAATTAGATATGAAACCGCTAAGTCCAGTGGCATTTATGAATAGATAATTATTTTGAAAGCAGAAATTATTAGACTTAATTCTTCTGCTCTTCTTTTATGCTTTAATGAATGTACGTATATATTTAATCCAATTTTAAGGATTAATTTGACTTTTATAAAAACAGGAGAAAAGTTTATAATTATTAATTATTAATACTATTAATAAAATTGTAAATAATAGTAAGATAATATAAATAATAATAATAATAATAATAATAATAATAATCATAATAATAATAATAATAATAATAATAATAATAATAATAATAATAATAATAATAATAATAATAATAATAATAATAATAATAATAGTAGAGGAAATTGATAAGGGCTATCTTATAGTTGAACATTTTTTCATGTTACAGCAAATAATAGTTTTAAAATACGAATGATTTACTTACCGCTTTTATACTTAACACGTTGAAGACCGCATTGCAAAATCGTATTTCTCACATATGGACCGTGATTTTTTTTATTGTTAATTACGTATATTATTTTTTGAATATTTTTTTAGTGTACAATAATTTGAGGTAGACATTATTTAACTCCTAGATTTATTTCAATTAAAGTGCCCACGGGTGGTTACCCAGTCCCAACACGTAAATTTACTTTTTTTGCGGAGTGACCCACCGGTGGACATGCAGTGGACATCTTTAACGTGTTAAAATATTACCAAAAATATTATTTGTGAAATTTTAGAATTGATAGAATTCAGAATACAAAATTTAATTCCATTTTATTCGAAACTTGTAACAATTTGACTCAGAGAAAAAATAATTATTTCCTTATATCTGTATCGTTCTCATCCAAAAATGCACTGAAATTTTTTATGGTGTCACGTGGATTATCCAGTACATATAAAATCTTTATTTTTTAGTTGCTTTTTTTAATTTATTTCAAATTACAATTCAAAGACCAATAGAAAATGCGCAAGTAACAATCAAGTTATTAATAAAAATTGTCTATTTTATTTAGCATTCATTACAAGTTTTTGTAGTTTAGTAATTATATGAACCTTATCAACAAAATTCATCAATGAGTTTCAATATTTAAACAAAAATATGCATAATCATATGATGAAGGAAAGATGACGGTTCTGACAGACACTCAAACTATTTTTGACGCGTACACTTTCCAATAAAAATGTTGGTATATTAATGCGTTTACAAATTAATCACATCAGTCTTTTGACTGAATCCTAGCAAACTTCATTAACACCGCTTTTCTAAACTTTGTCTTTCAGTTGATTCTAATACATTGACTTAACCTGATCAGTAATTAAATGTTTTAGGAATGATAGCAAGGAAATGAAATAGCAAAAAGGAACTTATCAGATGCCGGGTTTGATATTTGTTGAAGATAGTTTCAGTAAAATTTGTGGAAATATTTCAAAAATGGGATTTTTACGAAAATTTATCCTGTCTTCCCTTATACAAAATCTTAAATACTCCCTGGAAATGTATCTTATAACTTTGAACACTACAGTGAATTATTTATTTCACAAAGTTTTTATTTAAGTATAAATAGACCTGAGTATTTTCAATGGTTTCCAATGATAATTTAAATTAATTTATCCTTAATTTATTTTTGTCTCTGAATTTAATTTAATTTTTTTTGAAAAATCAATTTGATTTCATATAAACAATGAACTGTCTACTTGGATTCTTAGAAATAAAACAATCAGTTATATTTAGATAATTTTTTTTTGCTAAGTGACTCCTAACGTACTTCAACAAGAGTTGTATTTAAAAAACAACAATGTGTATAATATTTATAGGCGTCGGTAAAACTCTCTTTCGATTTAAATGTACACAAATAAAATTTAATACTTTTTTAGATTTCCTTCAACTTTCCAACTATGTAAATAAAAATTAGTAGCTTAGTGTAGCTGGTTTTAATATTTTATTGTATTAATTGTTGAATGATTATTATTCTAAAGAAATGAATTCATGTTGAATTTGAATGTTAAACAGGATTTTGGTATCCTTTCTTTTGTTACTAGAAATGGATGTGAAACAAAATCACAGGATATGAGATAAATTATTCCTTTCACTTATTATTGTTTTTCGCAAAAACACTTGATAAAGGCTGTTCCGAAAATTTACTTCAAGTTTGAATGATCTATTTTCTTGAAAATTAAAAGAATTAAAAAAAATCACTATACAATTATATATTCATATTTTTAGATTCTTGAAAAATTTTGTTCATTTTTCTATCAAACGCTTTGTCAATTTTAATATTTATCTCCTGTTTTATAGCCCGAAACTTAGTGACTTTCTACTTCAAGGGGCCAACGAAGATTTAATCAAACCAAATACCAAATTTTTTATTATTCGATTTTTCCAAAAATTATTTTTGTGATTTATAGTTATAAATAATATAAATTTATTATCCAACAATGCCTTCTAAAAATGTCTGAAAAGTTTGATATACTATAATTGACTCAATTTCAAACTATGCTACTGATTTATAAACTATAAAATTTAAATATTTATTTTACAAAATAGTTTGACACAACTATATGATCTAATAGTTTTCCTTTATTAGTCTACTTAAAATGGGTTCAATTTAGAATATACATTTCAAAAGAAAATAAATAATAGGACTATTTGAACGAAATAAATAAGATTAAGCACCAAATATGTAATGTTAAATTTGCTAGGGATGCAAAGAATGAAAATGTAGATTTTTTTATTGTTGTTATTACCAAATTATATAATTCTTTAGGTATACCCATAACACAGCATTTATTATGTATTTTATAGTATGGATTTTTCATAATATAATTCACATACCTAGAAAATTATTCAACCAATATAATTCTCCATAACGCTATATATTTTTAAAAATTTGTTGCTGAATTAAAATAAATGAATTAGAACACATTTTAAAGCATTTTCTTTGCACATAAAAGTGTTATTATGATGAGAATTATGTATTTGGATTGAAAAAAATATGAGATCTTAACAAAAGTCCGTCATTTTGACGAGTTAAAGGTAGTTCATATATAATTTTGGTTTTTTAACAGTGTTTGAAGGTATGAATGAAGCAACGAGTATAATAACTAAATTCAAAAAATAATAGTATAATTTTATTTTTATTATTCCACTCTTAATATACAATTTTATTAATAATTATTCATATCAATGTCTACATCATATTTCTGGGAATTTCTACTACAATTGTATAGTTATCTTATTTCTCCCCGTTACCCGCGGGTGATACCATCATATTTTCCCATCCGCCATTTATATTTCAAATATTTCTACCGAATTTAACTTACTGTATATAACTTTTTACAGTATATCAATTCTATTTTACTGGTTTATTTAAAATTTGCGTGTTATATGAAGGTGTCGGTGATACCCGTTTGCGGAATATACATGGGAAATTAGAGTATTTGGATGGTAATAGTTAAAACACTTACTAAGTAACCAACTAAGTGAACTGTTTATTTTCAGAAAATATTGAATCAATAAAATTATTTTAAAAATAATCAAAAATTTCGTAATAGTTTTTACCAAATTTATTTGAAAAACATTTGAAAAAACCTGGACCAAAATTTTGTTGACATCCTTAAGAATATTATTGATATATTTTCATCTAATATACTCACCTAGCGGTTCAACTATTTTATTAGAAACTACAATAATGGGCAGAAAATTTACTGTCGATCAAATTAAAGATTTGAACTAACTTTTACTCTTAAACTTCTATTTTATATGTATGGAATAAATTAATGCACTACTGTTGTTACTCATAATTCTGTATTTTTAGAACAAATTATAAATATAAAATTTTAATGAAATTTAACTAGCTCTTTCCGATTATTATTAGATTCATTAACTACTGATTTTAATTTTATACCATAAAAATCTTATAATTTATTAATAACAATATAAAATATTTATCTGGTTTTCAATTTCAATATGGAAAGTGAAAGGCGATACTCATGTGAAATCGCTATAGAGAAAATAGCAAGAAAATAATTTGATTAGCATAGAATGGAATTTCAATATAATACAATGGATGATTCTGAAGCATAAACATCTATTATTGGTGAAAATGTTAATTCCATAAAATTGGTAATTACTGCCCGAATAAATACAGATAGATATTTTAAGCCCTGGTAAAAAATAGTAAAAAATTATTTATTTACTTAAAATATTATGTTTTAAATCAATATTATTTCAAATCGTATTTAATAAAATAAAATAAAAGAAAATAAAATAAAAGTAAATGACTAGAAGTCAAATAAAAGATTTACTGGAGTCATTTACTGCTGATAAGCACAATGAAAGCTGAAAAAAAGTGATAAAAGATATTTGTGACAGATTTCAAATTGAAAATGAAAGTGTTACAAATTCTTTATATATCTTACCGAAGGGCAAATCTGCAATCATAAGATGAGAAGGCAAAAAAAATAATTTATTAATATTTGTATCACAAAGAAAACTTTTGAGCTAAAACTTATTTAAGTACTTTGAGACGGGAAACAAATGAAAATATTCGCTGCCATGACATAAGAGACTCGAAACTTCGGTCATGATCGAAGAAAATATTGTTGATGACATAATCAAAAGGATCAAAGAATAATCGTTCAATAAAATTAGCCTGATAAAATCAGAAGTAAAATTTCAATTAATCAGAATTATGATAGTAATTACGTATTATTCATAAATCAGTTTCACTCAATTTTAAATTATTAAAATTTATTAATTAAAGTGCATGAAAATGAAATCATAATTTTTCATTCCAACAGAAAATGTGTTTTAAAATTTGATTATTTTGTTTTTCGAGATTCTTTATTCTGGTTAGAAGATCATTTCCTGTTTTGATTTCCTTTCTAAATTGAATGCAATAGGAAAGTCAATTTAATTAAATAATAATGAATTTATCGTTGACATTGCGAATAAGAGAATCAATAGCAACCAAATAACAACAAAAGCAATTTTTTTTCATTTGCCAAATAAATTTGATTTTTTTTTATTATCTAATCAATTATAGAAATTGAAATCCTCAGTTATGTTTCCCAAATGGAAATTCATATTGATAAATTCAATCGATATAAGTGAAATTTAATTGATGCAAAATTGTTTAAATAAAACGAATCAATGGGGTTTGGTATGGGGCATACATTGTCACCTAGGATGCGCACATTTATGCACATTTACTCTCTAGGTGAAATTATTTTTTAATGGAAATGCATAACTTGTATTAGAGTCAGGCACGAACGATGATGTAATATTTTTTAAATTTCCTAATTAATAATATTAAATGCTTGTGTTATAAATAGCGAAATAAATAATATGTTTACGTAATTTTTTTAAAAATTTACTGTATGAATAGAATTGGTTTAATCCGTCGCAATAAAATAGTCATTTTAATATTTTTATAATTTATGATATTATTGTTTTTATTATTATTATTTTAATTTTTGATAATTTTTGATTTAATTTGTTTTATTTTTTTTCTTGTTGCTGCTGTTTAGACTTATTAATTTCTTTTCGAAACGTCCTTTTAATTTTTTACGATTTCTTCATACCAATTTAATTTTAGTTTAATTAGTTTTCTATTTAACATAAATAATTTTCACTGTCTTAAATTTTCAAAAAATATATAATTTAAAAATTTTAATTTTTTAAGTTTGAAAAATTATGTCAGGCTCAATTATTTCATTAATTATTTCATATGAGATATTTTTAATAGCAGAAGAGATATCTAAATATTTAAGTAATAATCATAATAATTATAATAATAATAGAAATAATAATTATGATAATGAAATTCATGAAATTCCAATTCCACCTGAAAAAGATGCATAAACTCTTATAATTTATCGAAACATTTAAATGGACAACATATATATTAATATACAATTTTTAATTTCAGTCTATTATAAAAATATTTTTTTGCTATTTAAATTTTCGGTTTAAAAACGACGTTTAATATAATAAATTAAGAATAAAATTTGATTATTTATATTTGTTTTATTTATTCCTAAAATTTCTCCAATGTATTTTCAGATATTTCACATAGATGCTTTTAATATACTATTCGTATAGCTGTGTTATTAAATTTCTAATAGTCTCGGCTTCTACCAATTTTCTAACCTCTGTGTTTTGGAGCACGTTATAATTTCAATGAAGACTGTAAAACCAGAAATTCTAACAACCATAGAAAATCTCAGAAAGATGAAACTTTCCATTCAAAACTTTCTTGATATATTCGACAATAATTATGTAGTTAGAATTTTCAAAATTAAAATTATGACAAACACATTTCATGAAATATTAAAAAAAAATTTTAATTCAAATTTAAATACTCTTGGAAAAATTATTTTTTAATTTGTATATTGACATCGAAATTTAGTTTTAAATTATCTAAATAATAAAATTATTTAGTCATTAAATAAAATTTTATTGATTGTTTGGTTTTAAAAAATCTGAAAATTTAAATCTAATAATTGTATTCTTAATTGAATGAAATTTTCGTGAAAGTAAAATATATATTTCACTGTTCTGCAATTATTGTAATTTCACGTATTTTTTCAGTAAGTCCATCGCAACACTGACACCAACTTTAATTGTAATTATAAACTGGGACAATATAAAATTAAAATTTGACATTTTCAAACTAATTCACATAAATTCAGTTCAGAATCTTAAAATCCCATTTCTTGTCTTTGATTCATACAGCTGTATTAATCATTGCCATCATTGACAGAAGTAATTATATCTGAAACAAACTCTATTTTCAATACTGGAAATTGTCTGATACTGCTTTTTAAACTAGAATTTTAATTAGAACAAGTTTTGATGTTACTGTTAATCCATTTATTGCCATATCAACAAATCCATAAATTATGTTTTATCAGTCTTTTGAGAAAATTTTTCCTTGAAATTTGCTTTTTTTAACTAGGAAATTCTTTATTTTATATGCAAATAATTTTTATTGCTATATTTTAAATGACGATCTGATTAATATTATTACTACCGAGTGTTTTATTTCAACCATTCATGAAATACATAAGAGGTTTGGTAGAAATGGGATATAAAAATGGTTAAGAGAAGCATGGAGAGAAGTTATCGTATTACGTTTAAAAGTCGAAATGCAATGAACCGAAAATTTCGGCAGCACATTTAAATGATATAAAAAATAAATATGGCAATGTTAATAGAACTGATTAGTAAAATAATTAATATAAATTCAAAATGTGCTTTTTAATCATTTTTATTTAAATATTCTTTCAATCTTATTTAAAGTACGTGGTGCGTTCAATAAGTACCCGGACTAAGTGCTAAAGCAAAACATCAGGAACGATATATTTTAACACAAGAACAACAAGAGTATCTAAGCTTTATTTTTCAATTAAAAACCCATTGTGTTCCAACACTACCTCTAGCAATGAAAGAGTTCCAAAATGTCATTTTTGAAGAAAGTTGTGCTTTGACTTATCAAGAAAAGTTTCACGTCCTGTTGCAAATCATCTGCTGCATTTTGGTAGATTTTCCCTCGAAAATGTCTATTCATATGCCTGAATACATAAAAGTGGATTGGGGCGTTATGTTGGATTTTCGATGACTTGTTCCAGATCTCATCTTCCTGGAACTTCTTTCTCTAGGGAATCTCCATTCACTGGACTCACGCTTGGTTTCAGGAACATATATGGATAAAGTGGTTTCATCCACAATAATGATATTTCTGATGAATTAGTTACCATGTTCATCAAAAATAAGCTGGTTTGCCTGACAGCATTCCCTCCGGTTTTCACATATCTCAGAGAAAAGAAAACGTGGGACAATACTGGATGCCAATTTTCCTAAATCATATTCATTCAAGATGACTTACACACCTCCGATACTCACATTCAATCACTGCGAGATATTATTGATTCAGCATTCTTCCTTCACTTCCTTCTCTTTTTTTGGTAAGAAATTTCACAAGGACGACCAACTTTTTCATTATCAAAATCTGACTGGCGACCATTGTATATATATATATATATATATATATATATATATATATATATATATATATATATATATATATATATATATATATATATATATATATATATATATATATATATATATATATATATATATATATATATATATATATATATATATATATATATATATATATATATATATATATATATATATATATATATATATATATATAAACATCAGCTGTCTGCAACTGACTAAATATTTGCTGACTATTATCACATCACAATGATGAATATCAAAACATACTATATTTTTATAACCATATATAATATATTATAATTTCTATAGAATATTGGTAAAGTACTATTATTCTTATGGGGCAGTTTAAGTACTAATTTATCAACTTATTTGTTATTAATGAATTAGAATATTTTTTAATAAATTTGATAATAATAATAATAATAATAATAATAATAATAATAATAATAATAATAATAATAATAATAATAATAATAATATTAATAATAATAATAATAATAATAATAATAATAATAATAATAATAATAATAATAATAATAATAATAATAATAATAATAATAATAATAATAATAATAATTTTACTATATCCACTAAATATTAAGGTAAACTGTCAATAATCAAAGCGTTATCACGTATAATTTTTTTAAATGATCTTTTAAAGTTTAAGTGATAACTTTTACACACTAAATTTGTAAAAAATTGACAATCATAATTCAGAATCGTCAGGACAATCTAATTAATTATATTCGATTTGGAAATTTTATTCATTCAAGATTCTATTTAATTATTATTCTGGAATATAAAGATTTGAAATAATTATTCTGCATATTTTAAGCCTGTCGAGCGAAACCTAAATTCAAATATCATAATTGTCTTAAAAATATTATTAATCAAAACACTTCTAATATATATATGAAATAATATAAATATGAAATAAAAATATATTTATAAAATAATCAAAAAAATAGAAAATTTGAATAGAATCAATTTTGAATTACTAGATAAAATATTTCAATATTTCATAATTTTTCAAAGCATAACAGACATGTTCTTTATAGTGGATTCAATGCATGAGGTGATTACCTAATTTTTTGAATTAAATTCAATTAAACTCGGTCCAAAAAATTAGAACTTTTAATTTGAAACAATTGTTTAACAAAGAAAACATTTTTTTTAATTACTATTATAGGAAATACAAAATGCATGGATTAGACTTTTAGTGATGATGAGATACTTGGGTTTGTCCCTATTACTTAATTCCTTTGAATATAATGAAACTGGCGAAAACTAGTGTATCCTCATTATAGATTTAATTAAAGAAATGGTAACCTTTTTAGAAAATTTGGCTAGCAATCAATCTCTCTCTCTCTCTCTCTCTCTCTCTCTATATATATATATATATATATATATATATATATATATATATATATCTTATAAAATGATGATATATATAAATTTTGAGATGGTTGTAATTAATGTCATTTTATTATGAGATGTATTAATAAATTGTTTCAATATGTATCATTTTATTATAAAGATTTACTTTTATCTCTGAAAATACATAAATAAGTATTTTTATTCGATCAGGTATTGTCCGTTCGACAAATTACCTCGACGCTAGAAAGCACAGGAATTACGTATTACGAGTAATGGCAATTGATTGTTGGATTCCAAAGCCTAGGACCTCTTATGTCAGTGTCAATATAGAAGTGAAAAGAATTTGTCGTTATGGATGGAATGGTAACAAAATGAATACCAAAAAAAAATTTATATTGTGAATTGTTAAGGAATTTTTCAACAAATAAATTATGTACCTGGTTCTGGTATTCGATCGCTTGGAAAAGATATTAAATTTGATACATGCGAGAAATCACTCGATGAGTGTGAAACTAAAGAATCCTCCGTTCAATTGACATTGAAAAATAGTGATACAAAAATGTGTGATAAAGACATCCAGTCTCTTCGAAGTCAATGGGATACGTGTAGTAAGTTATTTATGAAGCCAGAACAAATATTTCCAAATTTTAATATTAATATTTGAATTTAAAAGGTCATGAATAATAAGTGGAGATGGGATATTCGGAATATGTAGACTTTATATACACAGATATATTTTTTCAGTGGTAAAAACAAGATAAAACAAAATGTAACACACAAGTAGAACTTAAGAATTTTACACCAGATTCTTCCAGTATTTTCACACGATTTATTTATATATTTTTATTATAATAACCTTTTTCTAACAACCTTCAAATCTTTTAAACAAATTAACTTATAATAAAATTGGATAATTAAATGAACAAATTTTAAAATAAATACAAAAGGAAGATCAGAAATATTTCTATATTCATCATCTGGATTTTTTTTATTTTAATTTCGGGTAATTTTACACGTAACTACATCGGGTTTTAGGATAAGTTTTATTTTAAAACATTTCCTTTTTTTGGGCAGATTTTGTTGAGTAGCAAATACTTATAAATAGCAGTTAAAAATTCACAGTTAGGGTCAATTTTATTTCTCGATCTAGTTTTTCAGCATTTGATTCTTAATGCATCTAATTTTTTCAAAATTTTTTTTTCTTGTTTTTTCTTTACTTCTTAGTTGATCGTTGATACTTTTGGGTAGCACATAGGAGATATAATATCATACTACAGAATGATAAAATACAAAAAAAACTTTGTACGTAATCTAAAATTCGATGACCATAAAACAATGATATAAAAATATCATTATATAAAAATGAAAGATTTTTATTAAGTTTATTTCCTTTTTTAAAATTTTTATTCAAATAAGAGTTAAAATTATTCATGTTTTGTTGAAAGCTTATTTTAACACATTAAATACGTACTTTGCCACTGTTTATACGTCAAACAATTTAGATGATTTCCAATGACTCTTACTAGCTCATAGGGGACGTATGAACCAAATGTAACAAAATGTTACCAGTTGAAATAAAACAAATAGAATACTGTTAGCATTTAAACTATATTGCCATTTTTCTGAGCTCACTGTATTAAATTTGGATACTTTTTCTTAGATATTCCAACTTTTATTTTCAAATTTTACGATGATTAAATTAGATAAAAATTTTATTTTGTATTATATCTCACTGTACTATGAAATTCCTGGATACATTATTATTTAAATTTTTACTGAAATTACTTATTGATATTTATTTTAATACTTATATGGAATAGAAAACCACCAGTCAATGATTTCAAAAGTTAATTTTATTTAAAAACTCCTTTTTTGAATTTTTTGATAATCTAACCCGATGGATAGTCTTTCCCAAAATAACTTATGTTTTCATCGTTCCTTTCTCGACTGAAAGCAACATAAAGATAACTGATGGCTCTAAAAGAAAAACCTTTGTTACTGAAGTCAAATAAAAACGTTATGTCGAAATGTACTTTTAAAAATTTTTAATACAGGTATCTCTCCTACAACACGGTCGATAGGTTCCTATAATATGACGTGTTATGTGAAACCGTGCTATAGGAGACTAGGAGCTGGTACAAAAACAGGGGTTAAGTTCCAAAAAATATTTTAATGCCACAGAAGAAACTTTATTTTTATTAAAAATAACAAAATAAATAAAAATCCAATTAAATATATAAAAAAAACAAATACAAATCCACATAAATACATAAAAACAAACAAAAATCGGCATAAATATATATGAATGTATATTATGAATTTAGTTTAGTAATATTCTACATCATCGCTGCTCAATTCAATTAAATGGGAACGTTTTTTCGGCTGAATAATATCATCTTCACTTTCTGAACTTGCATTTATATTTTGTTCACCTACTGATATCTTTAAAAATCCGTAATCTTGCTTTGTTTCCTTGTCCGTTCAAGGTTGTTGTAAATTTCTTGATATGGTGATAGGCAATTTTGTAATTCCCCTTTGAATTTTCGTGTATCCTTGCTCTTCAATTATTTTTTTTAACTTTTCTGGATATGACCTGGCAGCTTCATGATCTGCTGATACAATTTCACCTTGAATTTTTATATTGTGAAGTGAAAAACGCTTTTTAAATTTCTCAAGCCAACCTTTACTGACTAGAAAATCTGGGTTCACAGAAGATTCTCCATTTTGTTTAAGATGGTTATAAATTTTAAGAGCTTTTTGCCTAATTATATTACTGTCCAATGGAATCTTTTTCTGACAGCTATCATCAATCCAAATACTAAGTACTTTCTCCATTTTTTCAATTATTGGCACACGGGGACGAGCTGAAAATTTAAATTTAGGGTTTTTGCAATGTGTGATGCTTTTTCTCCTTTTAGCCGACGATCTAAAATTTGTATTTTTACTTCTAAAGAAATAAACTTTCTCTTCCGAATTGTTTTTATATTTTCACCAGACATATTTTACGACTGAAATTTATTTTTCAAAAAATAGTCTTACTTACAAAAAATTAACTCCTTATTAATTACCTTTAAAAATTTAATAAAATCGATTCCTTTTTAAATTAAAATTTATTTAAATATTTTTGTTTATTTCACAATTCCACACAATATTTTTTTTCTATTTTACAAAATATGGTCTGCGCTCTTGCGATGAGCTCCACAAAATGCCAAAATATATGTTATTACAAATTTATATGTTACAAAAAGAATTCATAACTATTGGATAAAAAAACACCTGCATAGAATTTTTAAATTTAGGAATCCAGTCAGCATACTGAGATTTTTTTTTGTAACAGCGAATTTGTGTACATACACAAAAAATAAATTAAGACTTGCATTCTTGAAATAATAAAATAAGGGTATTCCCAAATTGTATTTTATGTCAATATTATAATTTTCTTTAAAAAAAAATAGTGTTGTAGAAGTACCTGTGTTATAAGAGGTTTTCGGAATTTTTTTTTAATCGTGTTAGAGTGAAATCGTGTTGTGGGATACCGTGTTGTAGGAGGGATACCTGTATTTAATTTGAATTTACCTTTGAATAAACGTTGTTTGTGTTATATCCATTAAAATATGCAAACTATGTACATTTGTCAATGGTAATCAAACTAATAATTCTAGAACACTAGTAACAATAAAGTGTAAGCGTGAGGAAAATGCACGTATGAAACATTAAATTGAATATTTTTTTAAATTCTTTCATACTATTTTTGGAAAGTTATTAATAATTTAAGATGCGTCAATCAAAAATGATATATAATAATAATTATCAAAAATGATATAGTTAATAACATTAAAAAAAATTATTAAATTATAATAATTAATAAATTTTATGAAATAAAAATTATATAACGTGTGGGTGGCGATATTATTACAATACATTCATTTCAATTAAAGATAAAAATCTCTTTAATAATTAGAGAAATTTGGTTAATCTACCTTGGTAACTGTTACTATTTAATCTCCAGGCATATTAGTTCAAATTTAAGCAATAGCAATTTTTCAGGAGAAAATATAATTTAATTATTCTCAGTTCCTTTATAACTTACTTCAATTTAGGGTTTGGAGCCCCTAGTGTTTTTCCGATCCCGAAATCCCTTGATTTAATTTTTTTCTGAATCATATTTTGAAGTGCATTTCTTTCTCATCAAAATTTTCTAGAAATTAAATTAAAAATTAAATAAAATTAAAAAAAATTTTGTAATCACGTCAGTCTTTATCCTGCAAAAAAATTCACTAGATTCATATTTTTGATATTTGACAAAAATAAATAATTTGCTGATTCAAATGTTTTACAATAACAACTGATCATTCCTTAGCTTATCTTTAACTGCCTCCATTCAGAAGGAATTTTTAAAAGTCCTACTTCCAGTAAAGTTTATATTGTTTTCATTGTCTAAATATTTTTAAATGACACATGTCGCTTTATAAAGATGTGTAGAATTATATTTGAAAATTATATATTCCATAGGCGTGAACAATCAAACCACTGAATTGTTACCGTCAGCTGAGCAATTCACACGCGAAGCTCATGGCAGCGCTGACTCTTCAACTGGGATCTATAGTTTTGATGGAAAAAACACTCATTGGGAAATTCCTACGAATGTCATTCCGAAAGATCATTTCCTGGGAGAGAATTTTACAATCAGTTTCTGGATGAAACATGACAAATTTGGTGGGGATACGAAACACAAGAAAGAACAAATTCTCTGCAACTCAGATGGTGATGGTGAGTGAATATCTATTTTTGAAGTTGTAAAATTTATATTAATCAATATATCTTTCCCGCTCCTACATTAATTAAAAGAAACCGAAATAATTTAGATATTAATCTTCTTTTGGATTTTATAAAATAATTTAAAATGAAATCGCTGGTTAATTTTTTTTTGTGATAAATTATTACAAAAATAGTTTCTTTTAGCAATCAAAATATTTCTCTCTTTCATTATATTTCACGGTCGATTAGGATTTATGATACACAAATGCCGTTTCAAACACATTGAATGACATTGAGTCTTTGAAGTCAAGTTACATAAATATTTTTGGATAAAACTATGCCATTATAAAATAAAATGAATTCAAAAAACCGTTAGCAGTTAATATATAAAAAAAATTATCATTTTTAATTAAGTTTTGAGTTATGAAGGGTCATGATTAATGTCATAGATTTTGAGGAGAGACTGATAAACTAATTAACATTTTATTCCTATACTTGTCAATATGATTATGTGAATTATTTTAATTATTTTTATGATGCTGAAATATTTCAAGAACTTTCCTATTTTTTACTACAAATTAATTTCTTAATTATATTTAACTAAGAAAAGTAAATAAAATAAATTAGATTTTTAATTTAGAGTTAGATTTTATATCCAATGGAAATCAAGAAAATTTATCTGAAATTTCCTAGGTTTTTCTGCGTTTTAAAATTTACAAATTTATTAATGGCTACGAAATATTTTCTTACTTATTTTTTTCTTATCAGTTGATTTATTTCTAATAGATATTAAGCGAAAAAACTTGAAAAGAGAAATAATAATGTTTTAAATATACTAAAATAGATTTTCCAAAAACCTATTGATAAAAAATGTTTGCTGGCCAATGAAAACTTTTTAATCTGCCATCTAGAAAAATAATGTTAATTTTTATTTATTAAGTATATTTAAGTTAGAAATAAAATAATTATTTTTATAAAATTATCTTAAAAATTCATTCAAAGATAAAAAAATAAGATGCAAGTAACACATCTAAACTAAAGAGACATAATTCATAAATATGACTTTATTTCTGCATTCCTACTAATGTAATGAATTTCTGTGTTTTTCTGTAAAACAAAAGTGTAGAGTTCTTAAATAGTAGAAATATAAAATTATATAACTGTGTGCTAAATGTTTGAATATCAAACGAATGAATGAATATGCTCAAGGTATCTACTTAATTTATTTTCTACACGAGTGAGAATATTTTGTTGTCGCATAACAAACTGTTGTTTCCTTAATATTTTAATAAAAAGTATTAATTTAACACCCTATATAATCTGGGATACTTAACTGGCATGCGGATAAAATACTTAAAGACCATTAAATTAGAAGATAAATATAATTTTATTAAATATAAGCAAAATGTTATTCCATGGACATAAATGGCAATTGCCCTGTCAGCAATGAAGTTCAAAAAGCAATCTTTTATAAACTCACTACTGTAGTAAAAATTACAAATTTAAATTCAGTGTTATATCTGGGTACTCTGTATTGTCGAGTTGAATTAAGCCCAGGATAAGACGTTCTTATTTTGCACGGATGGTATCAAACCCAAGCAAATATTGGAACGAGAATATCTTCGTAAAATCCCCTTCATAAAAACAGGGCGAGTTAAAAATCTGTTCGATTGAATGCCTAAAATAAATTTTGCATAAATCATGGAAGAAATACGGCTTAACTAATTCGTATTATATTGTAATTATTTGTCAAAATATTTAAGTTAAAATACATTCCTTTGTAGTAGTTATAGTGATGGACGCTCTTTATTTTGGTGCACTTGAAAGACTCAATTTTCACTGCAATTTACTGTTACATTCTTTTTAACAATTTATTCATTTTTTAACATAAAAAAATATTCTTAAATCCTATACTTGTGAATCATTAAGTTCCGGGCAAATTTCACGGTAATTCTGTAAGTTTAAATAAATTTAATTATCTTATGTTTTATAAAATAATAACAATATTTGGTATTTTCTTATGTTTTTTTCTAATTTTGTTTCATTTTTATAGATAAAATTGTATAAAATTGATTTTATTTCAAAAAATAAAATCATCAGAATTAATATTTAAAATTTCCGCAACTAAAGCCAATATCATAAAGTTACAGTAACTGAAAAATGTTTTTTTATTATCTTATAATTATATTTAAACTATGGTTATTTTTTTACTGCAACTAGTAATTAATAGAAATTTTAAACAAAAATAATTTTCATTAAAAATTTATTTGATTTTTCAATTTACTCAATAATAAATCAATAAAAATAATTTATTTTTACAATGTAAACTGATTTTTATCAATTTCTTTAAATAAATATAATGGATCCATATTTAATTGTGTCCAGAGATCAATAAAGTATTATTCCTCCACGAAACATGCACTTGAAACATTAAGCCAAATAATATTTCTATAATTATCTTTAATAGAATTGACAGAGATTTAGAAGCGAAAAATAGTGATAATTTGATAATTATATATAATGAAATTAACATCAAATATGGGCTCGGTGAATAAAAAGTGACAATTGTTCATAATGTTGAGATTTATTATAGCAAAATGTAAAATGCCAATTTTACAGAGTCGTATTTGATTAAACTAACTTTCCATCATTTGAGTTAATAATTAGAATTAATTCATAATTTTATGAATTAAAATTAGTTTATTTAATTAATTTGAATACTATTGAACATGGCAATGAGTATTAATTCTGTTAGAAAAAGGTTTACTGAGATAGGAGAAATGTTCAAAATGACCAATTGAAATGTCATTGACAGAAATCTGCAATACATTTCCAAATGATGAAGACTGTCAATCATGTCAATTTTATTGAAATTGTTAAATTTTCTAAAAGTTTTGTTTAAAACAAAATTCTATTGTGAAAAATTTAATTTTTGTCGTTTCAATTGGAAAATATTAAATAGTTAACCATAATTATAAAGTTAAACAATATTAAATAAAATAGAAATTTTTTTTCCATATCTTTTACAATTTGCGCTTAATTAAAAACCTTAATCCAGCAATATTAAAATGCTTTCATCCATCTAAATAAGTCTAGGCTTAATGTTAAAAATATTCTATTTTAATTTAATATCAACTTCACTTTATAAAAACGTTTTTTTAATGAATGGTTTTCAATGAACTGCATAAGAAGACTTTAAAATAATAAAAGTCAAATAAATTTTTTAAAAGCTAGAAATTTCGGATAATAACCTTCAATCAATATATTAAAACAATATTCCATAAAGTAAATTTCATATTTTAAAAAGAATTCAAAGCATAATGCAAGACATTGACATAATAGTTAGCTCAAACCAACAGCACAATTTGAAAAAATCAGCTGCCTTTAAAGTTTTTAAGGAAGGTCTACTTCTTTTCACAGATCGAAGGCCGATTCGTTTAGATAATTTGAAATTTGAAAGCGTCCAATGAGAGTAATGCATCAACATTGATCTATATCAACAATGATCTGAGATGCAGAATGTAACCCCTACCCTTTGACATTCTTTCATAACTTTCTAGCAACTGATAATGAACAAATTATAATTTATTAAATCATTAAGTTTTTGTTAATTGTAATTTCTTTAAAAGACTTTAAGTGACTGTAAAATTGAAAATTGACGTCATTTTTATCAAAGACTATCAAAGGAATAAGGAACGAATGTAATGGTTATGATTTTCATCTTAATTTTTTAACAATATAAAAAGTGGGATATTTTAAGTATGCATCATCATAATCAAATAACTTTTAAAATATTAATTATTTCAAGGATATTGAAAATGTTTATCTTTTAGGAAAAAATCGACATCATTATTCCTTATTTTTGCACAATTGCAAATTGATTTTCTTGTATCGAACTGAACCGTTAACGAAACAAACGTTGACATTAACTCCAGCTGAGTGGCGCTATAAGTCAATTGAATTTTGTGATGGGGGGTGGCATCATTATTCTTTGGTTGTTAAAATGAAGTATATAAACAACTTGTCAGAAGCTGATATACAAAATCAAATACATCGCGTAACTTATTATTATTATTATTATTATTATTATTATTATTATTATTATTATTATTATTATTATTATTATTATTATTATTATTATAAAATGATGATTGCTTGGTAGCAGCATTTATTATTTAAAACAATAAAATGATAATTTAAGCCTTTTGCTGCAAATAATGTATTTAATGAAAGAATTTTCGACTATACGATAGTCCTTGTCAATCTCAAGAACATTGCTAAATTCCAGGAGATTGACAAGGACTATCGTATAGTCGAAATTTCTTTCATTAAATACATTATTTGCAGCAAAAGGCTTAAATTATCATTTTATTGTATTATTATTATTATTATTATTATTATTATTATTATTATTATTATTATTATTATTATTATTATTATTATTATTATTATTATTTTTTTATCATTATCGTTAATTTGTTATTATTATATTTATAGACACAATTATTCATTGATGGTATTTCCTTCCAAAATGACGTTGATAACCCTGATATAATTGATGATACACCGATGCATGAAATTCGTCAAGTACATTTTACAAAACTTGTAATTGGAGCTTGTTGGAAGTCAAAAACCTCGAATTATATCCAGCATTTCGAGTATTTTTTTATTATTAATTGTTAAAATAAATACTTCTATCCTCATATATTTAAAATTGCGTTCGTGTGTTTGTTTTGATAGAAAGTTAAATAGAAAACATATTTTTCTAGAAATTTCATTTCATCTCTGTCATTTAATAATTATTAATGATACAAATATTTATATTTCACAGAATATGACAAGAATTTCCCCTAACTCGACAATAATGATTGGATCATATTTAATGACATTTCCATCTAAAAAATGGTTGCTTTGTTACTATATAAATGTTTTTATACAATAATTCATGAACATTTTTTTTTGAATTAATAAACTAATTTTTATGTTTCTGATAACAACTATATATTATTTTTAGATATAATTAATTATTTTGGAATTTCTAAACTGTTAAATAGCACTTGAAAAAAGACAGCGATGAACATATGAAAGATTTATGCTACCAATAAGGTTAAAAGAAAATAAAGGGATTAAATATGAACAAAAAATTAAATGATTTTTCCGATAATAATACTTGTATTTATTAAAATCTTTCAATTATATGTTATAATATTTTATGAAAAATATTGATTAATTTAATTGATGAATATTAAAACGACACTTATTAAATAATAATAAATTATTTTAATGTTGTGTAATTTAAAATAATTTGAAAATTATTGAAAATCAATAACATTTATTAATAAAACCTTTAATTTCTCACTTTTAACATTGCATTTATTTTCATTCGGACTATAAATAAATTTAGTAATTATTTATTATTTATAGTAATAATTTATAGTAATATAGTAAATTTGTAATGAAAATAAATGAAATTTTAAAATTTAAATATTTAATTAAATAAAGTTAAAGTTTAAATAATCTAAATTTATAAAAATTATCGGAGAGAATGGTTTGATTAAACTTAAAAAAATGAATTATTTAAAAATTTTCATTTTGAAATAAAATTTCAGAATTTCTTTTTAACTTTTCAAATTCCCCGTCAAATATACTGACATCCAAGAATTATTGTTTAATTATATATCATTTGTTTAGCTAATGCAATTTCTAGTTTACGAATTCGTGTTTATGAGACCAATGAATTCATTAAATATATATAAAATATATAAATCCGTAGTTTTGTAAATATCATCACCATTAATTAATCGTTCATAAAATTTGTTCTACGATTGAATAATTATTTCATGTCAAAGTAGTAATTAAATTAATAAATCTTTTTGAAAAATATTAATAAAACTAGACAATAAATATATAATTTCTAATACGTGGGAAGGTTTTTCAACTGAAGAAGAGATATTCATATAACTAATTATTCAATTTTACAAATTTTCGGCACTACTATTAGCAAGCGCTAGCACAATCCTTTATTTTCTATTAGTTGTGAAACATAATGCTGATATTATTCTGAATATTTGCCCATTTCGTTAACACTTTTGCATCATCAATATTTACATACCACATATATTCATGGATGAAAAGATTGATAATTCGGCCATTTCATTTATGAAATCTCATTGATAAAGTCCTTTACCAACATATTCAATTGAACTACAGTAGATTAGAAAATCTCCTCTTTTTTATATTACATCGGACAAAATTTAATTAAATCTATAAAATGAAAAATTTTTACAGTTTATTTTTTCTATAATATTTGTCCATTAATATACATTGTCATTACTTGTTCTGAAACTTCAGGTTTTTTGGATTTAAATATTGAATGTGTCATCATATTATTTCTTTTGTAACTGAAAATTTCAATTAGATAAAATGTAAAAATATTAATCAAACGATAAATTTAATTATTAAAAACGTCACTTGAATACAATCACATTTATACAATGTATATCTACTAGAATTATTTATAGGTACTTCAAGTAGTTTCAATATAAAATAAAAATATGATAATGAAAATATTTTTAACTGAACAACACAAAGCAGATGGATTATCAAAGAATAAATGCTGAATTAGTAAAAATTATTGATATAAATCTATAGTTTTTACTTATAAGAAAAGGTTTCCAATGAATAGTTTTAAGTTATTTGTTTATCAAGTTAAAATTTACACAAATTTCCTTACATCCTTTTAAAAGTGTTTGTTAATTAATCTTAGTTTATTTAATTAAAAAATAATTCAATACAATCTGAATGCAGATTAAACCATTGCATTTTTGATAAACGAGGTATCGTAGGCTACTCTTTGTAAGGAATTTTCGAGTCCGACTTTTAAAGTTGAAATTTTGTTTAGTGAATGATTAGGACGACGTTCTTTCTGAATGTAATTTCCTTTTGCACACAAAAATTTTATTTTGAAATATAAAATAATATTGTATTATTATACTCTTTTGACCCAAATAATTCAATACTATTATTTCGGGAAGAACTCATAATAACATCAATGGGGTTAATCTTCAAGGGAAACTTTGAGCCCAATATTGTCAAGTTTCTAAATTCAGACTCACAGATTTTTTTTGATTAATGAAAAAGAAGTTTCAGGATTAGGATGTATGCACCTTCATTATTCTTCATTATTCTTAAGATATCCTGGTTTTGTTTTTCATGTGTTTATTAAATAGAATGCGGAAAGTACTATGCGTTTCCTATCTATAAGTTATGTCAAATCTTAAGCAAATGAGTATTAATAATGGCTTTCGAAAAGCAAAAGTAACTGATAAAAGACTGACATCGGTAGTCACGATGAAATATATACTATGTTGAAAATTTTATAAATTACAAATTTTAAAGTACAGAAATGATGAAAGTTGCATGTATTCTTATTTTATTGGAGAAAATAAGCATAGATATATTATAGATTTATCATTGTGTCTGAGAGTGTTATGTTTATTTTGGCAGTATTCATTTAGAAAATAGTTTGATTCAATTTCTGGGTAACGTGATTTTAAGAGTTTTAAGATATCTTATATTTTTATTGTGTGATACAATTTCTAAAGAATACTTTCTTTCCTCTAACTGAAAATTAACATTGATCTTGAACGTCATTGAGATTTATTAAAATATTTTATTTCTTTGAATTTTTACGTTCAACTTATCATTATAAAATCGAGCTTAAAAATTATATAGGAATTCCGTTTTTAGTTCGTATATAAATGATTTATTCCATATTATGTGATTAGAAAAAGTAAAATGTGGTCCTAAAATGATTATTAATATGTATTTCTTACGACTAGCTATTTAACACCAATGGTTAGGACATAGCCAAATATTTAGATGAATGTTATGAATGGCGTTAAAAATGCACTAAAACAATTTATACTTTTCCCAATTTGCACAATCTTAAAAATTCAATTGAGCTAATAAAATTTTTCAAAAAATATTTTTTGCAATTCCAAATTTTATCACCAAATGAAATCTACGATCGTAATGTCAATGGAAATCTAATGTGGATGACATATCAACTTGTCCAATGTTATTTTAAACCAATGTTTTCTTCAAATGTTTTTTAACTTATTTTTGTTAATTGTTGTTGAACATTTGTGATTTCTGAATGTAATGACATTGTTACTATTTAATAAAACCATATTCATTTGAAATATCTTCTACTTAGGGTCAATTGTCAGGAATGACTGTATTACGAGGCCAACTTGAATCGGCTTCAGTTATCGAATGCATAAACAAATGCCATGAACATCTAACATTCACAGGAGTTGATAAAATGGCTCCTGGGACATCTATTTCTATCAATTCCGTTATGTCATCCATGATAATAACTGCATCAAAAACTGAGGACATTGAGAAAATTATTGAACAAATTGGATTTACTAATTCGAGATTGAGGCCACTGCCGGGCAAGCGAATTATTCATATGGACACCAAAATAAGGTTGGTGGAATTCATATGGCATTTAAGTTGTGCAAATTCTTTCTATATCAATTTAAAGTAGCAGATAAATAAATTTATATTGTAATGAAATTTGAATGATTAAAATTTATTTGCCGGGCTCATTGCGGAAAATAATTATATTTGTTTAATCTCACTGTTGCTAGTAGTGTTACTTTTTTTTGAAAATGAATAATTTCTAGATTGTTTTTAGAATTCATAAATATTTATTATTGAAATGCTTGAGTTAAAACAATTTTTGGAAACTTTAAAATTTAGCTGAATAAATTTAGAAAATTTTAGAAAATAAATTTTTTGTGATTAGAATTTTTGAAGAATGAAGTTCAACATATTTTTGTTAAATCTGTTCGAATATTTGGTATATTTAATGACGATTTATGACGAGTGATCAACAAAAGCAAAAGGAGAAATGTATTCATTTGGAAAACATTACAATAGAAATTGAAATACGTATTATATCGAAAGAACCTATTGTACAACTGATAATGGTCTTTGAATAAAACTTACAATAAACGATTATAATCTTTATAATCTTTATAAAGTGATGATTACTTGGTAGCAGCATTAATTAAATTTTAAAATAATTAAATGATAATTTAAGCTTTTTGCAGCGAATATATTTAATACAAATGAAAAATTTTTCGACTATAAGATATTCCAAAATATTCCATCATTTAATTAATTACTATTTTTAGGTATCTTTAAATTAAATAATTATTAGTTTGGGAAATGCACCCACTTCCTATTGATAGTAATGTTTTTTGATCGTGTAATTTAAATTTTGTTAATATTAAATTGCTATTATCTATTTTTAGTAATTTTATTAATATTAAATAAAGTGACGGCAAGACTACGTCATAATACATTACAGTGTACTAATTATTTTTTTTAAATAAATTTAAGGCTAAGAGCCAAACTCTGAAAATATAATAATAATAATAATAATAATAATAATAATAATAATAATAATAATAATAATAATAATCTCTCTATATATAAAAAAGTTAAGGGTTCCCTCCATCCGAATTTTACATTTTTTAATTTTATTTATTTTATTATTTATTTTTTTATTTTTGTTGTATTTTATTATTCTTTTTTTTAGATTTTTATTTTTTTATTTATTTTTTTTATTATTTTTTTATTTATTTATTTTTTTATTATTATTATTATTTTTTTATTTTGTTTTATTTTATTATTCCTTTTTTAATTGATTTTTTTTATTTTTGTTTTTTTATTATTATTTTTTTTAATAAAAAAATGTAATTAAGGCATTTTTTTGCATATATGCTAATTGGAGTTGAGGGTATTGATGGAAATATTCTATGGGAAAAATTCAAGAATTATCTATCAGAAGATCAGACCGGTAATGAAGATATCAAAAATAACACCGCATTACGTCTTTTGGAGATTTTTTTATTTATTATTATATTTTAAATAAAAATTAATAATAAAACCACGTTCTAACGGGGTTGGTGAAGCGAAGCGAACAGGGCCGGAGCCCCTAGTAATAATAATAATAATAATAATAATAATAATAATAATAATAATAATAATAATAATAATAATAATAATAATAATAATAATAATAATAATAATAATAATAATAATAATAATAAAATAAACAGTACAAGCTTTGTGATACCCAGTGCAAATCCCAATAGTAGACTAGTTTCGAGCTTTTGGCTCTCATCAGTACTATGCAGGAGACACGAAGATTTCTCTTCACGCCAGGTAAGTATACAATATTGTTGATTCAACTCTATTGCATACTTTCCCCGGTACACTGGAAATCACATCGCTTGCAAAATAGCTTGGTCACAGAAAAAATCTGTAAACTTGTACTGTTTATTTTATTCAAGTGAGACATCCGACAAAAATATTTTACACCATTACTTTATAAAATAATAATAATAATAATAATAATAATAATAATAATAATAATAATAATAATAATAATAATAATAATAATAATAATAATAATAATAATAATAATAATAATAATAATAATAATAACAATAATAATAATAATAATAATAATAATAATAATAATAATAATAATAATAATAATAACAATAATAATAACAATAATATAAGAACTGATTTCTTTTCAATTGACATTGTAATTATTAAAAAGCTTGACTATGAATCAGTAAATATATCGATGTTTTTACTGATTCATAGTTAAGCTTTTTAATAAATACAATAATCATTATAAATATAACAATAAGGATTAAACTGAATAAACAAAACCTAAGATATTAAATTTACTGTGGTAAAATTTATATAATTGATTTATATATTTTGATCCTAATATATCCACATAGAAATTGATCATGCGATTAATTAGGCGAAAAGCAATATTTTAATATTCAAGATTGAATAAGTTGAATTTTTATTAGCAATAGATTGGTGGCCACCGAAGGTTTTCTATTCGTAATTAAATCGGATTTATTTGAAATAAAATTTGAATTTCATCAAGTGCTTTTAAAAAAATAATTTCTGAAATTTAATTTTTAACTTTTACTAGATATTATTATTATTATTATTATTATTATTATTATTATTATTATTATTATTATTATTATTATTATTATTATTATTATTATTATTATTATTATTATTATTATTATTATTATTATTATTATTATTATTATATTATCAATAGAACATAATTAACAACTATAGAAATTTTATTTTAAAATTTAATTTTCGCGAATGAGAATATACCAATAAATTAAATTAAATCTAAACATAAAATTTCCTTACATATATGCTTGTCTTTTATCAAGTGGGAAACATCAACATACACAAATTAGAAGAGTTAGGACTTAAATTCTATTACTAAATATTATTGTTCGCATCTGTCTACTTTCTTTGATATTGAATTGATATTGAATTTAAAAGAATTTATAAATTTTGATACTTCTTGCATTTCCATAACAAATACTTTTATTTAAATAACTTATTTAAATTTTTAGATGCCTTGTTTCAAAAAAAGTATACAACGTTCCTCAGAAAATCATCAATGTTGTCGTTTTAATGAAAGAACCAACTAAAGAGGATAAGAAATACTTAACAGAAGACAATCAAAATAAAGATTATGTTATGAAACTAAGTGGAGATCCGGTTATTGAAATAGAATCAACTCAGGATGTTACACCTGGAATCGGTCAAGGACTTCCAATTCTTAACAATGTAATTATTACTGATTTATCAACTGAAGGATTTGGTTCACTTTTATTATGGGGAAAACCTACATCAGAAGGAAATAGACGACGTTACCAAATCAAAGGTAAAATATATATATAAAATAAAATGAATATTATTTTATTAGAAGTTAATACTATTGAATCATGCCTTTTGTCTGCGCATCCAATTTTGAATATTCCTTATGAATATTTAGCATTTTCTAACAATGTCATCAAAGACTTATCTGAGCAAGGCAATTATTTAAACGTTACTAACAGTTCTATCGGACTTATAATTGAAGGCAGTCAAAACATTGCAATTTATAAGTTTGTTTTGGAGGTATTATTATTATTATTATTATTATTATTATTATTATTATTATTATTATTATTATTATTATTATTATTATTATTATTATTATTATTATTATTATTATTTAGTATCTTTGTAAATTTTATTTAATATCATATTAAAATATTTATTAATTTCAATAATATTAAATTGCACGTTCATTGTTTTTCCTATTTATTTTCATGCATAACTTCGTTGTCAAAGTTAAATGATTTATTATAGTAATTAAATTTTTCCACAAAATTAAAACTAAATAAACATTATAAAATATATTTTAGCTAGTTTATCGTTATTTTGATTAACATTTCAAATTCAGTTAGACTAAAAACTTTCAATAAAAAGGAAATGAACAATTAACATTCGCCATTAGTTGCATTTAGAGCTAATTTGCCGTATCTATTAAATAGGATATTTGTAACAGTTAAGTTGCGTGTTTCGCATATGATTATTGTGAAATATATACGCCCTTTTTAATACAATGAATGAAACGAAAAATTTTATAAAATGTCATCATTGATCTTTTCATATTTTCATTTTTTTCAGACTCTTGTTTGTGCATCCACCTAGGTATCGGGAATTTAATTAATGTTTTCGTGTACCTGAATAGCCAGCTAATTGGTCAAAGTATCCGGAAATATAAAACCAATAATCTAAATTCTATCTTTTAAACTGAAGTCCGGAATCATGAAATTTTTTGTAAAAGAAATTTGTAAAAAGTGTTGATAGAAAATAAGCTTTAACGAGTTGAACATTTACAATTAAGGTTGATGAATAAGTATAGCAAAGAAAGTTGTACGTTCGAAATACAAAATATTTGGTTATTTAGAGATTGTTGTATTGAGATGTGATTATCCAAGAGTTATGGTTAAATACGGTAGAATTAGTTTTGAGGATATGTGCATTATTTTTGTTTCTGGTTAAAATATTTTATTATAAATGAAATTATTTTAACTCTATTATTTATTTTTCCTCCAAATATTCTGATTGTGAAGATGAATGTGACAGTGATAAGATCCAATTTGTACGAATTTCTTCACAGTCATTACAATGTATTTACTGAAATCATAAAAATTATTAAATTTATTATAAACTGTTTTATTCGATCAATTTCATAAATATATTTATATATTTACAAGGTTCATACCTCTTGTTAGGAAATATCTTACAATAAACAAGGTGTCGACACTATTGTAAATTAATAAAGGGATTCGATCTAATTGGTTTAATAAATAGTATAAAGCTTAAAACCTACGTCGACTTTAGCGAAATAAGTATTTTCTGTTGCAGGTATTACGAAATTAAGAAATTGTACGAATACTTCTACGCTGAAGTCATTTATCTTTTTAAAATATTATTTTTCTAAATAAAGAGCCATCTTAATGACAGTGTTTAAAATTGTGTATTATTTTTTTTGAAATATAAAATAAATATTTTAACTATCTGTTTTACCCAGAATACCTGATAGTTTGATGAATTGCAATCAATTTACCGAGCAATTGAAAGTTGGGTGTTTTGGACGCACGGCTTTTGATCAATATTTTTTTATTTATTTAACACTAATTTTCGACATAACATTTTTCAATAATAAAGCCTGTAGTAAATAAACAAAAATATTTATCTATAGTTTGAAAAAATGAAAAATAAAATTGACATTATTATTAAAAAATGTTAAGTTTGCATTTTGAAAAACCACAGACTACCCAACAAAATTACCTGACAGCTCCTAATACTCTAATGTATGAACTGTAAAATATTTACAGTAAAGCATATATTGTAGAACAATGTTGAAACAAATATCATTAACACTAGGACGGCCGGAAATATTTTATACCTTGGAAGGCCAAACCGGTCAATTTGACCGGTGCACATATGCTCCTTATTTTGACTCACCCCTGAGCGCTTGGCGCTTGATAGTCTCTGAGGGAATGCTGAAGTTAATTCAAAAATACACAATTATGAAAGGAAAAGAAGCTTCGTCAGACTGGTGTATCAGTCTACAAGAATTAGATGCTTTTCTTGGATTGCTGTATCTCCGTGGTGTGTTAGGCTTTCGCCGACATTCTATCAATTCAATCTGGTCATCTCAATTTGGATCTCCTTACTTCAGAGAAGTCATGTCTCGGAACCGTTTCCGTGAGATACTGCACTTTCTTCGTTTTGATGAACAATGTTCTCGACGTCAAAGAGTAGAACAAGATAAATATGCCCATTTTCGTGAAATATTTGACTTGTTTGTTTCAAACTGTCTTCAAGTTTATACTCCTAATCCCTTCCTTACTGTCGACGAGCAACTTTTGCCGCTAAAAATAGGTGTTGCTTCATCCAATTTATGCCAAATAAGCCTGATAAATTCGGTATCAAATACTGGATTCTCAGTGATGTCAAAACCAAATTTGTCATCAATCAAATGCCATATTTAGGGGCTCACGATAGAAACGAACGCTGTGGATTACGGCTGGGTGATTTTGTAGTCAGGAAACTAATGGAGCCATTTTTCAATAAAGGATACAATGTCTGCACTGACAATTTCTTTACAAGTCTCTCACTAGCTGAACATCTCCTTGTAAATCGAACAACATTGGTTGGTACTGTAAGATTAAATTCACGCTTTTTATCATCAGCTCACTTGGAGAAAAAGCCTCTTTTTGAATCGACTCATTTATCGTGTCAAAACACTGTCACTGTTTCCTATCAAGGCAAATCGGACAAGAAAGTCATTGTCATGTCAACATTCCATTCTACTGCTAGTGTGAGATCTGACGAAAAGAGAAAGCCTGAAATGATACACTTTTATAACAAAAATAAGACAGCTGTAGATACCATGGATAGCATGTTGCGTTTATACAGCAGTAAAGCCGCAACAGCAAGATGGCCAGTCGCTACTTTCTATGATTTGCTTGATAAAGCAGCTCTCAACGCTCATGTTATTTTCAAAGATGCTACGGGATCAACTATAAAAAGAAAGGATTTTATTTTTGAATTAGCTACATCTCTTTGTGAGGAGTTCAAAAGCCGTCGAACAGCAAGTCCCATCTCTGGTGAACTCTGTTCTGAACAACCAAAATTAAAGAAGCGAAAAACTTGTTCTGCTCCTCATTGTCATAACAAATCCGGAGCTATATGCCATGTATGTAGTAAAGTTTACTGTGGAAAACATTCCCAAATGACTGTTAAATGCTTCGGTTGTGTGTAAATTATATTTGGTTTTATATTTTCTAGTATGTAAGATGATTATGTGTGACTTTCTTGTGTGTTTCAAGATACCGGTCAAATTGACCGGTTCGGCCTTCCATGGGGATGGCCTCATTATCTCAGTCGTGACAAATGCTATAATTGAAGCTTTGATATGCACAACAAGTTCACTAAAAATGAATAATTGTCACAAAATATGAGACGTTAATTCCTTTTCGTTTTCTCACAAAATAAAAATGAAATTGCTTAACGGTCAAAATGACCGCTTTTTTTGTTTGTTATTTGTTATTATTAAATATGTTTTATGCTTTATTCATTTTTAGAGAATCCTTTACTTCAATTCTAAATTGGATGGATTTAAGGGCAAAATTTTTAAATTGGTTTGCTCTAAAGATTCCAGAAATAGTGTCAGCAATGAATTAGTTGTTAAGGTAAATGATAAATAAATAATTTTAAAAAACATTTTTTATATTAAAGTGTTTTAAAGTATTGTTGATTTGAAATAACTTATTACCTTACATTATGAATAGCATAAATGTTATGGTTTCAAATTATTTTTTAATTCAAATAAATTCAAGAATAATGAATTCAAGTATATAATATAAAAAATATTTACACTCGATTCGGTTTTAACGCGATTTAAAAAATTTCAATTTTACCAAGCATGATCATTTTGAGGAAAGAGCTGGGAAATTTCAACGTGATGTACAATTATCAATGGGCAATTATCGAGAATTACATATCAGTCTTATCAAAACAGGAACACAACCATTGATAATGGAATTTTTTTTACTAAAACCACTGAATAACCAGGTTTACTTGAGAATGAATATGTAATGGAAAATATTTCTAGTGACGAAGGTTACGTTCAAGAGTTACATAAACAAATGTTCATTTCTTCAGGCAGCAATAGCACTTCAAAAATATAATTTATGTTATATTTTGCATGTTTGGTTTCATTAAAATGATTTTTTTGTAAATTTAGTATTTTTGATTATGTTTTTATGTTTTCCCATATAATTATTATTATCATAAACATATATAATTTGCATTTACATAAAAATTGTGTAAAGCATGTAAAATATGGAGGTTGTATACTCTAATTATATTAGTTTAGTTGATTTTACAAATGTAGATCCAATCCTCTACTTCTATACACAGATCACACTCTACTTTCTATACGTATCTTTTTTGCGCGATTTATTTTACACGAGTTTTCGGGTAACGTATCTATCGCGCAGCGCCGTACTATCGCAAGTGCAACAAGTGCAATCGCACTGGGCCCCCTATTTTTGAGGGGCCCCAAATATTAAATACATTAGTAATTCAAATTTAAAAAAAAAATTTTTTAGTTTCTGCACAGGGCCCCCAAAAGTTACAGCACGGCGCTGCTATCGCGTGTAAACAGAGTTAGGTTTATATAAAATTATAAAATTTAAAAACTTTAAAATATTAAGATAAAATCATGTTACATTTCTAATTATCTATCTTTATTTTTAAAAGCTAATGTACGTTCCTTTTGTAACTCTTACAGTACGCAATATCTCGAATGCATTATTAAGATATACAAATAAAATTACTCCAAAATTATACAATATCCTTTTATTTTTAATTGTTAAACAAATTCAATAAAATTTTTCGGTTATAATAGGAGAATTAAAAATGAAGGTGGATTATTTTGACTCTGAAATTCTTCTCACTTACTTTAGTTCTATTAATATGGATTGTTTACTGTGTTACATTAATCTTTTATAAATCATATCTGACTCCTCATAATTTAGCTTCAAATTTCAAAACATCTAAACCCAAATATTAAACACACAATAACCAAGGTTTTTAATTCTGAAATTCACATTCACGAAGATACGCAATTTCCCAATGATGGTGTTGAACATCAGCATAGTCTGTCAGAAACAGCAAAACTCGATATACCAAGTCCGAATTTAACGCCAGAAAAATCTTCAGTTGTATGAATTTTTTATGGCTGATACATAACTGATATGATATGTTAATTTCAGTCAAATGTTATGGTGATTTTTACAGTTTGCAGTATCATTGTTGCTGCACTCATTGTGCTTGGGTTATTAAGAGTTATAAGACAAAAGAACCAAAGACTCGGAATTCCTTTTTCAAGAAATTTAGGACCCTGGGTTCGGCTTAAACCGGATTCCTTAAGATTTTTAGGACAAAAAGAAAACTCAATGAGAAGTAGTCAAATAAGAAAAGTGTTACCAATTTCACTTAATAGTGGAGAAATGGAATGGGATAGTTCTGAGATGTATTCTAGTTCTTTGATGGATGAATCACTTCAGATCACAGTCAATCCTCTTTTGGATAATGAGGTTTTTATATATTAGATAATAAATGAATATATTAAAGAAAATATGTTCAGAAAGCGTTACGATTATTAAAATGCAAACAGTTATCAGCAACCGAGATGCAATTAGAAGCCGAAGAACGTTCTCTAGATGGACTACCGGAAGAATACGATGGGAAAAGTGAAGATTTTCGAGAATTCGATGATGACATGACAATCGAAGATGATTACACCAGCTTGACAGATGATAGGGATATTCCGAAGTTCTATCAAAATGGTCAGAGTTTAAGTCAAAATGCAATAAATGAAAAATCTCGACCTTGGTTTGGTCGTTTGAATATCTATCAAAACCCTAGATACAGTTTAGATAGCAACTATTCCAAATGATTTGAAGTTCGCTAATGAACCGTAATTGAGACATTTTCATTCGCAACATGTTCACAAATCAACCGTTTTTAAGATAAATATGAAGTTTAATGTTTTTAATATTAATAATAACTTACTTTATTTAGTTGACATTTTTTTGTTTAATTGGATCCATTTTGTTAGTCAGGTAACTTTATCTGTGATTTCAACTTGAGATTTGATTGTTCCTCATTTATAATGTGATTATTTGTAGTCGTGTAATAATGATGACATTTGTGATCTGTGTACCATATGATTTATTATTATTATAATTATTATTATTATTATTATTATTATTATTATTATTATTATTATTATTATTATTATTATTATTATTATTATTATTATTATTATTATTATTATTATTATTATTATTATTATTATTATTATTATTATTATTATTATTATTATTACTTTTATTTGCAAGTATTCATTCGTTCATCCGAAATTATTGAATAAAAAATAAAAATCTGTTTGTGTTTGCAACATTTATACGAATATTATTAATAAGTTATTAATAATAACTTTTTAACACATTGAAATGCAAAGGTTGTCTGATTTCACAAAATCACAGATCTGTATGTGCGACAAAAAGAGCTTCTTAATATCTACTATTCGAATGATAAATGTTTCCAATAGAAATTTAATAAATTTTAAAATTTTAATTTTATAATAAATTACTTTGGGAAAATTTACACTATGATATAAAAACATTATCAATGTTTGACACAGCCTATTCTGCTTTAATAACTTCAAGCTTGTGTACAAGTCATAATGTTGTTTTTTTAACTAGATATTCAATAGAAAAATTAAATTAAGTTTTTTAAAACAATTTATGTTAGTATAAGAACTTTTTTTCCAATTTCACCACTGATTTTTTTTACATTGTATTAATTAAGAGCTTGGAGACTATAAATCAGTAATATATTACTGATTTATAGTCTTCAAGCTCTTTTTAATTAATTTATGTTAGATCAGGATTTTTAGACGCAACTGAACTTGGAACAGTAAAGAATAATTTACTTCAAAGATTCAACAGCCCATTATCTAAAGTTTCAAATTATGAATCTTATTCTGAAACAGTTAGGAACATTATCTCAGAAATACCGTTGACTTTGGATGGACTGATTTTTCAAAATGTAAATTTTGCGTTTCAAAAATGATTTTAATTACATATTTTCTGAAATATAAATACACAAGTTTAAAATAATCAATATTTTTTAATGGAAATGGATAAATATGAAATTAAATTGAATCGTATTTTAACTGAACGAAATGTCCCCAGACAATTCATTAGACCAAGGAGTTGCAGTTGGGATAAGGGTAACATTTTTTCAAGAGAGGTACGTTTACAAGCAGAAATTCAGTATAACATAGTTCAACAAGTCGCTCGGAGAACTGAATTGGAATCAAAAATAAAAATATACGAAATTGACAACATGTTGTTCTCACAATGTAAAACTCTGAATGGAATCTCAAAAGAAATGTTTTTGAAACGATTTCTTGTATTTCGTCCAATATCTCATTTCCACAAACTAAACTGTCACCAAATGCTGACTTTACATTGCAATAATCTTCAACCGAAAAAGGTTCTTCAGGCTAGGCTTTCGGATTCTTTGAAAAGTCTAGATACCATTTGTTGTATTGCAACAAGTTTAGAATGGTTCACTGAAATAAACGAGTGGATGCTTGCCAATTCACAAGTTTTATGGAGTAATCTGGCAGATTTATTATTGCTAAAAGACCATGACATTGTATCGGATGTGTGTATTGCAATTGCCTTTTTGATGAATAAACTCCCTAATCAAGTTCCGAAATTTATCACAAAAATTATTAATAACCTTGTTTTGCTAATGGGAGATTGTTGTCATGAATTTGATGTCTACCATTCCAATAATCGGAAACTCTCTCAGAATTACCAATTCGAAATGGAAAGACAAAGGTTTCAAGTCCCGCAACTGGATTTAAAATACACTGACTTTTACCTATTGAGCATTTCATATTATTGTCAAACGTTTGCAATAAATTTCAATTTTAATAAAGAAACAATTTGTCATATTGTAGATCTATACAAGGAAATGACAGAAATGGGACGAAACATTTATTTAGATCTCATAAAAGTGATTATCGAAAAATTAAAGTGAGTTTCATTTGATTTTCTATTAATTAATGATAACAAAAATTTCGTTTTTAAAATAATTATCGGTAGTGTCAGGAGAGCCACTATAGTGATGGGAGATCAAAATCACTTGAAAAAGGCTGTGTCGAAAATTCGCGAATATTAAAAAAGAATAATCGATATCTTTACTGATTCATAGTCAATTGATTAATAAATATAATATTAGGGCCCAGTGGTTCTTAACCCGTGTCCCGTGATTACGCTTCCAGGTTCCACGAAAAAAATGACATTTTATCTTTAAATTTGCATTTAAGATACATATCATTAAAAAACTCAATTTTTTTATAAGATGATTCAATAAGAAAGCCGTTATGATTGCTTGTTTTTGTTGCGCGTGGTATTTTCTTTGTTTATAAGGCATTGTTTACGTTTACGACAGATTTATAGTAATTTGTGATGGGTCACTCATTGTGGGCAAGTATTTTTTTGTCAGTGTTCCGCGTAAAAAAATCATGTGAATGGTGTTTCGCGCTTTTATATTAATTGAGAGCCATTGGAATAGCCGATTGTCATTTCCCCGCTGATTCCGGATAGTTCAGGATAGATCCAGTTAAACATAGTCAGATAAATTTGTATTTTAATATTAATTGTAGATGTTTTCTTTGTTTAAAGGTCGCTAGATAGAAGCCTAGAAGCTAGAATGATGACCAAATCAAATTGACAACATGAAAACCAAGAGGAAGCAATTACTGTATTTTTTTATAAAAATGTGACAACATTAATCGACGATCGTTAAACTAAAATTACGAACTTGTTTCGAGTTTTCAATTTGTTGTTTAACATTGTTGTTTGATGAATGTTGAACATCCACAAATGTGTTGTTTTATGTTTATGTCTGCTAATTTTTATACTGTATTAACTACAGATATTTTTATGTTTCATTTTAATTGTTAAAAACACGTTCTTTTTGTTATTTGGATCGGTCTTTCGAGTTGCTGCCGATACCGATTAATCGGTTTAATTTTCGGATCAAAAGTCGGCTATGGCTTATATAATATGAATTGAAAAGAAAACAGAGGTAAAAATCGAAAGAAGCTCTTTTAATACTCGGTAAAAAAAATTAACAGAACAATAAAGAGTATTATCGGATAAATAATGTATATGCTGTAAAAAGATCCATTTTAGAATTTTGAGGAATGAGTGAAAGGGAAATAAATATTTTGAGAAAAAGTAAAAAATGGAAAGCACTAAAGAATCAGAGAATCTACCAAATGATTGAAAGAAACCATGTTCGACCAGAAACATGAAATTTAAAAGATTTCTTGACTGATAAGGGGTTGTGATATTAATGATATTAATATTTGTTTTAATATTCAAAGTTTTTAGTATTTTTTAATATATATTTATTTAGTAATTTTGTAACATCAATATTATGTATTTCTTTCTGTTTTGAAAAAAACGTTTTCCTCATTTTAAGTAATGTCGGTAACTTTATATTTTCTTTTTTGTTTTATCTCAGCAATAATATATTCCTAATTTGGTTTGACATAGTCTTTTTTAAAGATTAAAGATTTTTAAAAACTATTGTCAATAACATTTCTTAATGACTGTCAGTTTTACACGTTTTTTTGGAATGGATCCACTGTGTAAAAATAGAAGGGGTGTAAATAGTAAAAAATATAATATTTTCTAAATTTGTAATTTATTTTTCCAAGTTTTTCTGCTTGAAATTAACTATAAAAACTTACTATTAAACTCATTAAAATAAATGTCAATAATTTTCTCTATTGTTTTAATTCTGAACTAAAAATATAATTGTTTATATGTGCAGAAAAAACATTGAAAATACACGAAACAAATTGACTTGGATTCACGCAGCTGAAAACCTTTTGCAAAGATTGTCCAGTGTTAGCTTAGATCAAAATATTTACATTAAAGAACAATTCACAAGTATCTTTCTTGCTCTGAGAACATTAATCAGTGTCAAATCACCAAGCTACATATCCAAAATTAGAAGAAGGGCTTCAAATTTTGAAGACAGATTATTACTTTCTCGGACAAAAGTTGATGAAATTGGATCTAATCCCAGATATTCCATAATCGATAATTTGCTATATCAAGGTTCCACATCACTTATTTGCAATGTTAATGAAAGTTACTTTTAACATGAATAATCTGAGTAAATTAGTTTATAAAAATCTTTGAATGTAAATATAATATATATAAAAGATAAAATAAATATGATATCCCATTCGTTTTATGACTATATATATATATATATATATATATATATATATATATATATATATATATATATATATATATATATATATACCGTAAAGTTCTGAATATAATACCCGGGTACTCTAATTGGAAAATGGCAATATTCTGAAAAAATAATAAATCCAATTAGTATACCCGGGTACACTATTTGGAACGTAACATATATATATCTGCACATGGAATATATTATCTAAAATTAAAATAAAACCAATTAATATATAATTAACGAAACAAAACAACTATATTATTAATTCAAAAACAATAAGATTATTCATTAATAATAAAAAAACTGTATACATTAATTCAACTGTATATAATAATAGAAAAACTAGGAACATAGTCCGATATAAATTTATTAATTATTTTTTAAAGTGTTATTTATTACTCATCTGAGCCAATTTTAATAGCTCCTCTGTATAAACTTCACTGGAAGTCTCGCTGACATTCATCATCATCATCAGAGAAAGACTATCAGTTACATGTTCATCAACAATTTCTAGATCAGTTTCATTAGCTTCATCAACCCCGACCAGCTCGTAAGTTGTATCATTTGGTTCGGTTTCGATTTCAGCAATATTTGATTCATCTGATTTAAGAACAGTTTGAAGTCGGCTATTCAGTTTTTCCAAACATATTTCTTTTCCAAGCTCCCCAACTCCGCAACACTCAAATGACCGTTCAATTATTTCTGGTGAAATTTGTTTTAAAGCTGAAGATGTAAAATTAACAATATCTTGATAGGTCGGTTTTTTCCTGTATCCTTTTTTTGTAAATTCCTCTTTACTATTTATAAGCCAATCATTCCAAGTTGCTCTCATAAAATGTTTAAATGGATAGTTAATTGAAACATTCAATGGCTGTAAAAAGGACGTAGTTTTTGGAGGTATTGTGATTGGCTCTGGGTTGGCTCTGCATACTCACGAATTTTCGGCACTGCCTTTTTCAAGTGAATTTGCTTGAAAAAGGCAGTGCCGAAAATTCATGAGTATCAACAAACATCGATATATTACTGATTTATAGTCCTCAAACTCTCTTTTTAATAAATAAATGGATTTATTAATAGATGAAAGTAGATGGATTGGGCACCGCTAGAACAGGACTCCGCTAGCACAACCCCCCCCCCCCGGGGGTAAAAATTTTTCTAAGTCTAAAAGTACATTTTTTTTTTCAAGGTCATTTGTAGAACAAAGACATATGACTCATCAAGGTCATTGAAACAAAGACCATGACTCATCGGATGACTCATAAAATTTTCAAGGTCATTTGTAGAACAAAGACCATGACTCATTCAAGGTCATATGACTCATTCAAGGTCATTTAAACAAAGACCATGACTCATTCAAGGTCATTCTCAAGGTCGTATGACTCATTCAAGGTCATTTTCAAGGTCGTATGACTCATAAAATTTTCAAGGTCATTTGTAGAACAAAGACATTTTTTTTTTCAAGGTCATTTGTAGAACAAAGACATTTTTTTTTTTCAAGGTCATTTGTAGAACAAAGACATTTTTTTTCAAGGTCATTTGTAGAACAAAGACATTTATTTTCAAGGTCATATTATTATTTTTCAAAAATATTATTATTTTTATTATTATTTTTCAAAATATTATTAACTGTGCCAGCGGAGTCCTACTTTTCGGGGCGCCAGAACTTTTTGAGTTTTCAGAATTATTTAAATATTGATACATCATTTTGAAGCTTGGTGCAAGACCTTTCGAATGAGCTATTGAAAGTATCATCATCATCACTATTCATAAAGTTATTAACATTTTCCCGAGACCATTTTTCAAGGTCATATAATTATTATTATTTTTCAAAAATATTATTAACTGTGCTAGCGGAGTCCTACTTTTCGGGGCGCCAGAACTTTTTGAGTTTTCAAAATTAATTAACAATTGATACATCATTTTGAAGCCCAGACGGAGATCTATCTTTTGAGCCATCGAAATAATTTTTATCATTAGTAGTATAAAAGTTATTAACATTTTCCCGAGACCATTTTTCAAGGTCATTTGACTATTTTATTATTATTTTTCAAAATATTATTATTTTCAAGGTCATATTATTATTTTTCAAAATATTATTATTTTCAAGGTCATATTATTATTTTTCAAAATATTATTATTTTCAAGGTCATATTATTATTTTTCAAAATATTATTATTTTCAAGGTCATATTATTATTTTTCAAAATATTATTATTTTCAAGGTCATTTGTAGAACAAAGACATTTATTTTCAAGGTCATTTGTAGAACAAAGACATTTATTTTTTCAAGGTCATATTATTATTTTTCAAAATATTATTATTTTCAAGGTCATATTATTATTTTTCAAAATATTATTATTTTCAAGGTCATATTATTATTTTTCAAAATATTATTATTTTCAAGGTCATTTGTAGAACAAAGACATTTATTTTCAAGGTCATTTGTAGAACAAAGACATTTATTTTTTCAAGGTCATATTATTATTTTTCAAAATATTATTATTTTCAAGGTCATATTATTATTTTTCAAAATATTATTTTTTCAAGGTCATATTATTATTTTTCAAAATATTATTATTTTCAAGGTCATATTATTATTTTTCAAAATATTATTATTTTCAAGGTCATATTATTATTTTTCAAAATATTATTATTTTCAAGGTCATATTATTATTTTTCAAAATATTATTATTTTCAAGGTCATTTGTAGAACAAAGACATTTATTTTCAAGGTCATCTGTAGAACAAAGACATTTATTTTCAAGGTCATCTGTAGAACAAAGACATTTATTTTCAAGGTCATATTATTATTTTTAAATTTTTAAAGGTTCCCGCCAACGAAAATTATTCATCGATAGCTCATTTTAAAGCTCAATCCAAGACCTTTCGAATGAGCCATATATCTCGTTATTCCAATTATTATTTCCAAAGATATTATTATTATTATTATTATTATTATTATTATTATTATTATTATTATTATTATTATTATTATTATTATTATTATTATTATTATTATTATTATTATTATTATTATTTTTATTATTATTATTATTATTATTATTATTATTATTATTATTATTATTATTATTATTATTATTATTATTATTATTATTATTATTAATCTATATACTCCGAGTCTATATACTCATAGTCTATCCGACAAAATATTTTGTCCCCCTATGGGTAATGCTCACAAGGGTACTGCTCACGCTCAACAAATCAACAAAACATACATTTATTTAAACAATAAAATAATGTAAAATTAACAAAGGTAAACTAAATATTGATAAAATTAAATATTGATTTACATGTATATAGTATGATATTCATTAATTAGTGATGAACAGGCTTGACACTTGCGAATAGTCTTCTTGTGACACTCAGAACAAACAATCACGTGACCACACGGTAAATACAAAACCGAAACTTGATTTTCTTTACAAATTGAACAAGTCAAATACCTTTTCTTAATATCGTTCAGTTTTTTCGTTAGCTTATTTTCAATCAAATCGGCTTTTGCTATCCATTCATAAATCAATCTACTATATACAGGTTTCAACCTTAAAAACATACAACTCCAAAAGTATTCATTCAGTGATTCGTTGTTTACCGCTATTTTTTCTAAGTACATTAAATAACAGGATAACTTTAAAATGGATTTCTCATAATTAAATAAATCCCTCAAATATTCAATAGAGGAATGTTTGAAAATTTTTAAAATATTTATGATTTGCTTATCAGTGTAAGTATCATGATTATTTATAAAATCTTCAACTGCATTGTTAAAAAATTTCGATGAAATTTCGGAATAGGTTGGACTTCTTTGCTATAAGTAACATTTTTATAAATATTGACAAAATAATAATAATGATACCAAATGATTTACACATTCATCAGTTTTACTCGTAGAAATCATTAGTAATAAATTTCTTAATAAATAAATTACTTTTGTTTTTATATTTATAAAAATTGAGATAGCCAATCAAATATTATTATTATTATTATTATTATTATTATTATTATTATTATTATTATTATTATTATTATTATTATTATTATTATTATTATTATTATTATTATTATTATTATTATTATTATTATTATTAGAGAGCAGTAGCTGCATGCTGACTGCAGACTACTATGTAGCTACGTGCTCACTGTAGACTACATTATTATTAAAGAACAGTATGCATGCTGACTGCTTGTATACCAAATATATAAAAACAATCACAAAATTTACAAATAATATCCTTTCTATGCTGAAACATTTTCGATAATTAATTAAATATAATGTTTAAGCATAGAACTATAACGAGTTTTCAATAAAATATATATAAAGAATACAAAAACATTTTTTAAAAAAGATATATTAATCTGATAAAACAATATCATCAATGTCTGTTAAATCAACATTGTTTATAGGGCTGTCTGGATCATCGAAAGATGGGCTTTCTCCACCAAAAAGCGGTCCAATCTCCTCAGGATTAAAAACTTGGCCACCAATCTCCTCATGATTTAATACTTGGCCAGCATCTGTTTCCTCAAATCCTAAATAATGCCCATATGCCAGACTGGAATTTTTCCCCACCCAAAACCGCTTGTCGTCGTTGTTTGACAATGCGATTTTATTGTTTTTAAATGTAAACAATTGATGGTTCCGCGTCCCTATCCTACTTTGTGGTACAGAAAATACTACGTTGTTATTGTAGCATTCTAAATATGATTCGTGCTTAATTTCTGTACCTATTAACCTGACTCCTTTTGCTTTCAAATGATCTTTAGCCCCTAACAAACTATAGCACTTGGGTCTTAAGAAAACCCATTCCTTATACCCTAGACCTTTGCTTTCATCTTTAAATTTACCTATCACAGAATCTAGGTTTCTAGAGTATAAGGGATGTGCCGGGTCATAGTTGGAAGTGTCTAAAAGATTGTCACGAATCATTGCCGGCAAAAGAGTGTCAAGCTTACAGTGCCTAACCTCAAGAAAAAAGGAGTCAGTATCGCCGGCAACGATATTAATATCACAGTTAAATTCATTTCTATATTTGGCCAATTCGATATACTGTAACTGGTACATCCTCAGTTTAGACAGGTCTAGCACAGATTGACCAATGTAGCTAGGCCTGTCTAAACATATAGAATCCTTATACAGATGTGCAGCAATCAGGTCATCAGCAATTTTAATTGATTTCCTGAAAGTCGGCTTTGAAGCATATACAATCATCTTTTCAGCTGAATTGCATAGCCTCAAATTCATCCGTTTTTTAAGGTTTTCCACGGATTTCCCATACAGACTATTATTAAATAATTTGTATAAATCTCTATGCAGCTCGCATGTTGAATTTGAGCGCAAATTTGTATTAGTTGATATGTATTCTTTAAAAATGGGTGCATGTTTAAATTTAATTGCCCTATGTACATTTTTAATTAAAGCCCCCAATTCAATATACAATTTGAGAAGTCGCCAATGAAGAACATGGTTCTTCTTCGGCCAATGCGTGAGCATTAACTTCTCAACTTTCGAATCTGGCGGGCACATTTTTTCCGGAGCAATCGGAAAATCATTCAAATAATCATGCACGCAATCAGGGATATCAATATCAACCTCCATAGTATACCCATATGGAAGGTTATCGATATCAGCATTCTTACATTCATACAAGACAGAATCAAGGTCATCATACACCCATTCAAAATCAGCATACGGAAGATTTTGGCTTAAGGCCCAACCATACAAGTTATTTATGTCTATATACAAGAGTTCTGTGTCTTCAGAACTTGCAACATAATGTTTGTTAACAAATGTTAACCCACCCCGTATCCCTCCTTCATAGAAATTAAACATTTCCATGTCCTGTAAAAGTTCAATGGGTTCCTTTAATGTCATAAGCGCTGAGGCCCATGACATACCGGGAATGCCATAAAAATTTAGAGGCTCAAGACCATTGTATGCAATGGCCTTTTCACGGAATTGTGTAAAATAATCTGCGAGGAGAAACACGTCAAGTTTAAGGTATGTTAACATATAGTCTAACATATTGTTACAATTTTGTTGAGTCCAAATAACTTGGGCTAATTCATATTCATCATTAGACACAGAATCCCAAATAGGAGGTAGTTCAAGAGTTGATTCCAGGACCTCAAGAGATGTAGCGAAGTCATAAGGGAAGATACCTTTTGCTCGAACAATTGCGCCATCAAAAACAGAAGAAGTTAAAGGCAGATCGGAAAGAGTCTTAACAGCTTTTGCAAGTGATGAATTAACAAACTGCATGCTGTCAATAAAACGAACAGGCAATTTGTTAATGTACGCGATGAGAGAGATAAATTTTTCCGTAGTGGTTGGAATAATATTCAATTCCCAAGATGGAAAATTACTCAAACCATACTTCAAAATATGATGGAGATCGTATCCCCTCAAATTGTGAAAAACAACTGGTAACTGTCTCTGAATTCTGCGAGACACATTACATTTCCTACAGGCAGCACCAAGATACTTACCTGTGAAGTGACAATGGTCCCTAACTCTATCTCTAATAAATTTTTTACAAAGATAGCAGGTCCTGGAATCAAAGAAAGCACGATCTTCAGCGAAAGACAAGGTTTGCATAGGTTTATTACAGTTAATTTCGTAATATGGCAGGACAATTGTGACAGCAATTTCCTCCACCTTATGCAAGAAAGACAGCACGCAATCCTCACCAACAAACTCATAATAAAATTTAGTTTTGTTATAATTATTAATTAGTAACATGCCTGCTGTTATCGGCATATGTTTCTGATGGTGTGTGATATCCTCAGGTAAAATCGACTCAAAATCTGCATATATTACGAATGGCGGGGTTACTGTTTTTGCGTAGTTTGAAATATTAAATTTTTCTCTTTAGGTAATGTATATAAAGTAGAACCTATTTGATTCTTACGGCATAGGTCTACATGGATATCATAAGCGCTCCTATGTCTGAAGCCATTAAGGCAATGTGGGCACCAGTTGACGCGAATCCAAAGGTGACAGGAGCTATTTGGGTGTGAATTCATTAGTTTTGAAGATCAAAACTGCGGTGTAATGAAAATTATCACCGTCTTCTAATAAAAGTAAATATATTGGTTCACCACCTATGACCTTAGATCGGTGAATAATGTCTAACTGGGGTGATGATGGATATAATCATCATCATTGCTGACAGTTTAGCTGGCTTATTTCCTATATATTAAAACTTAATCGCTAAGTTAAGTTCACGGTTTTTGCGTTCGAATTTTGGATGTTACCTAATCTCATAGGCAATCACTAATGGGGTCAAAAATTAATTTCATCCAAATAATTTTGGTAAGCACTAACTCGATGTTTATTTCTGCGTATAACATCACGCTTTAAGAGGGCTAGAACGCTGTATATAAAACAAAATATCTCGTGTTCTCTATTAACAATGGCTTTTTTAGACTTTAAAGCCGCTGGGTGGGGATAAATACTATGTCCAGATAACTCTTCATAATCTATACTTATTTATTATGAAAGTCAGATTTCTTTAATTTTAACAACCCGCCATCCGCTACCTAAATATGTAAAATTTTTCCCATTTTATTATTTAATTTAGTGATGCCATTATTAAAAAGTTTTCCGTAAAAACTTCGGCGTGATTAGAAAAGAAGTATCCTTTAATTCGCCGGTCTTTCTCAAATGAATCAGAACCGTGAACTGATTTTAACGGGCCCATACCGTTCATTCTGATATTAATTTTTGAATAATTTTTGGTGTTATGGGCTATTTTACTAAGGCGTCTTTCTCCACGTCAAACCTTAGATTTTTTCTAGCACCCTTAAAATCTAATAATATTTCTGGCTCGTTTGTCTATATCAACTGAACCACATATTTGATTATTATTTAATATATATTTAGAATATTATCTATTCATCACCACCATCAATAACTTTAACAATTTTAGATGGAAAACAAGAAACAGGAGTGAACAGCAGGCCGTTTTTAGTTAACATATTATTTACATTATTAAGTACATTATTAATTACATTTTGGTTGCTGTGCTATCACATTTTTATTTTGAATGTTCGGTTTTTGTGTTGCGCTATCACATTTTGATATGTTTAGATTTGTGTTGTGCATTCACCATTTTTATTTATAGTTTTGATATTTTGTGCTGTATTATTTTATAGTTGTGCGTGTATTATTTATTTAACTTATTAAAAAAGTTTCTTTTTAATTTGAGAAATTGGTTAAATGATTAGAATGACTATTATAAAAACTCACTATATTTTATAGGTTGGAAGCGGCATATTGGGCATAAATAGTATTTGATTTCATAGAATTTATGCCATAGTATTTTTCTCATATTTTGTGACATACTTTAGTATGCCCAGTTGAAGAAACACAATAAGAGGATATAATTTACTAGTAATAAATTTTATTTAATAATTATCTAAATATTGTTGTAATATTGTTGTAATATCTTTATTATCAAATGTAGTAGGTATTCAGTTTTAGTAGACATAAAAGGATAAATATAAAACAATATGTAAAAAGGGTATATTATTGATCAAACTAACAAAGACGTGGAATTTAAAAGTTTATTATTATTATTATTATTATTTTTATAAGAGAGATGTAGTTGCAAACTATAGAGAAATTATGGGTCTATTATTATAAGAGAGATGTAGTTGATAAACTACTAGTACGAAATTATGGGCAATTATTATTATTAATTTAAATGTATTATCAAGAGAGAGTAGTTGCCAACTACTAGTAGAAATTATGGGTCAATTATTATATATTAATATTATTATTATTATTATATATTATATGAAAGCGCAGTAGCTGCATGCTGACTGCAGACTACTATGTGCTA
>CAUHTR010000770.1:0-26948 GCA_959609185.1 Schmidtea polychroa
TGATTTATTTCTAAGGTTTGATTCTGGTGTGCATGACTCCCACAGAGTTCTCATATTCTACTCTGATGTTGGCCAACGATCTCTATGTAGAAGCACTCAGATTTTTGCAGATGGAACTTTTGATACAGTACCAAGAATCTTTCTCCAACTGTAGACGATAGATGGTGAGGTTTTTGGTTATACTTCCACTTTGTTTATGTTCTTTGCTTAAGAAAAACAAGGTTTGTTTAGGAAAGGATAATTAATCATCTAAAAGAAGAACCTATCAGATTAAATATTACTTTGCACCAGAAACAGTAAAGATGGACTTTGAGATGGCATTCAAGAACATGTTGCCTAATTCAACATGAAATTCAACCAATCATTGTGGAGAAAAATACAAGAGAATGGGTTGACTGCGAGATATCGTAATAGGCAAAACACTAATTTGCAAGGGTTAGTTGCTGCATTGATAAGTTTACCATTTATTCCTAAAGAGGATGTAGCTAGAACCTTTAAAGATTTAGTGGCTCTTCATCAGCCTGAGCTTAATGATTTTATCGAATTTTATTGAAGAGCCTATATAGGTTTAATAAGAAACTGAAATAACTGGACATATGTAACACCAAGATTTGAGAACACTACGTGCTGTTATAACTCTAAACTCTATGGACACCGACGAACGAATAATGTCGTTGAAGCGTTTGGAAATTTCTTGAGTTCATGAGAAAAGATGAAACTGACAACAGAATTTTAATTGAGCAATTATTTGCAGGTCACCGGAAGATAAGACACCCAATAAAGCAAATGTATCTCATTAATAACTTGAGAATTCTCAAGCTTTTTCGGTCGTATGATGAGTTTAAGAACTCTGGCACAAAAAAGATATATTCACATAGTATAGGAAGATTATTAAAGAATAACTTTGCTTATATTCCAGAGCAAGAAGATAATCGGCCTAATATGAATAACATTAAAATTCATTTATGTGTAACGTCTAGGCACCAAAATATTAATTTGTCAATTAAAATTAAAGGCTAGGTGGACAGGCATGTACTGAGTGTTGTCACTTCTGACACCAATTATCATAGCTAGGAAAAATACGACTAATATAACAAATTTATTAATTACTAGGCGCTCTGGCCCGGTTCGCTTCGCTTCACCAACCCCGTCAGAACGTGGGGTTAATGTTAAAGTTAATATCCAGGGTATTCTTGGACAGGAGTAAGATTCATTTTATTAATATGTTTACATAACTATGATAAAAGATAATAGCATAACCCGTTTCAAAGTATTATAGAACGATAAGTACAAAAGAATAAAAATTTCATAAAAAAGGTAAAAGTAAAATTCGGATGGAGGGGGCCATTAGCTTTTTTTATATATAGAGAGATAATATATCATTTTCAAAAGCTTACTTTTAATATTTGTATAACAAAAAGTCGATTAAAATATTAATTTGTCAATTAAAATTAAGTTATTGTAAAATTGAAAATCAATTACATAATAATAATGATATTTAATTATAATAAATAAGTAATAACAAAAATAAGATTTATTTTAATAAGAATTGCATCAAAAAGTCCATCATTTAAACATGTGAAGCTTTATCACAGAAATATTTTGCGGCAGTCATTTTGACATCCAAATAAAATTGCTTCAGTCGATTGTCAGTGTTATTAGAAAATTCACGAAAGTCAGCCAGCATTCGATCTTGGAACTGCTCATCAATAACCATTGGACCAGTTGTCCATTTTCGAGTCAACATTTTATTCCAAGACCAAAGAAAACCAATGTTTACAGTTTCCCAGCTTTCTGAATCTTCATCAGTGTTAACATGCCTGGTGTTGGAGCTAGATAAACTAGATTGAGTCTCTTCAATCTTTACTGGGAGAGTGATCAGTTCGTTGATATCCTTATATTGACTATAGGAAGGAATCATTGCGAACATTCCCCCACTGTAATGTATATAAGACCAAGTGAAAGAAGTACAGCCATCCGCTGTCACTTGCTTTCCGTTTACATTTTTTCTAGTATTTTGAATTTGAGCATTTAAAAAATGATCTTTAGATGAGTAGTTTATACAAGATTCACGTATAAAACCAAATCTAATATTTAATTTCTTAAAAACGAGCCAAAAACATTTGAAATATAATCATTAATTTGAAATCATTAAATATTAATCATTAATCAGTAATATATATATATATATATATATATATTAAATAAATCAATTATTTTAAGTGATTAAATCGATTTATTTAAAAAACGTTTTTATTGATTTTTATGATGACAAAAGTGGTGTCAGAAAGTATTTTTATTTACTGACGAGCTTGCATTTCGATATCTCAGTAAAGATATAGTCTATGTTATATTATAGGAAATTCGACAGAAATACGATAAAATGTTCTGAAAAATGCACTTTGAACAAATCGACGTGAAACAGATACTTTTGCAACAACCAAGAGATAACCTAGGGACATCATGCCATTGGGGGATAATGTGAGCTTCCTTAAGAAAAATAAAAAGACATTGTGATCAAGAAAATAACTATTTTATCAGCAAAGGTAACGGAAACATAAATGAAGCAAGATAGAAATTACTGCAAGAAACAGCTAACAATATTAAATGAAATTATTAACCGTCATAAAATTATACAGACTCATATATTGAGAAAACAAAGTCACTGTAGAGATTGTTTAAGACAAATTTCTGATCAATCAAGAAATCTTGGACAATTCGCATCATGAAAGGAAAATTGAAATCCAAAATCTCCACGCAATTGATAAGAGTAAAAAGCAAATACAAAAGGAAATTAATAACAAAACCAGGAACATTGTGCATTTATTATAGAATATTCGACAGAAATGTGATAAAATGTTCTGAAACATGCACTTTGAACAATTCAACGTAGAACAGATACTTTTGCAACAAGGAAGAGAAAATCTGGGGACATCATGCCATTGGGGGATAATGTGAGCTTCTTTTTGAAAAATAGAAAGACGAAAAAACTATTTTATCAGCAAAGGTAACGGAAAAATAAATAAAGCAGGATAGCAATTACTGCAAGAAACAGTTAACAATCTTCAATGAAATTATTAACTGCCATAAAATTATTCAGATTCATATATTGAGAAAACGAAATCCAAAATCACCACACAATTGATAAAGGTAAAAAGCAAATACAAAAGGAAATTAATAACAAAACCAGGAACACTGTGCATTTATTATAGGAAATTAGACAGAAATGCGATAAAATGTTCTGAAACATGCACTTAGAACAATTCGACGTAGAACAGATACTTTTGCAACAAGCAAGACAAAACCTAGAGACATCATTTTATTTCCATTTATTGAAAATTCGTTTGAAGGCGCCCAATCATGGGTGATTAAGAAAAGAGTCCAACGTCCATTGCAATTGATCTACGAGGGACCGTTCTTAAGAAAAAGGATATCGAGATCTAAAAAATGTTGAAATCACACGAAAAGGAACACGGGAAGATATCAGAGAAACATGTTTATTCCTAACACATCAAAATAACCACCAAGTGCCTAGTCTTGAGTGACGCAGTTGTTACAATGGTACACTAATAAGTCACTGTGAGTTAAAGATAAATACACAAATACCCTATATGTTTTACTTATCTCATAAAGAAATGTCACACACACACACGCACACACATATATATATAATTACCAAATAGCAAGCTAATTGTAATATTTTTTATTAAATTAACATTTTTCTAAAGTTTTAAAAAACTTATTTTATTTATTTTAAAATTAAAATTTCCAATTTATTATTATTTTAAGGTCATTTAGGATATATTTTTAAAAGCAGCAAGAGCTATTAAATTGTCATTTAAATATATTTTTGAAGCTATTATAAAATCATTTCAATTACAAATAATTTTGGGATATATTTTATCAATTTCCAATATTTAAAAATAATTAACTTTAAATTATATATTTCAATCATAAATTATGTTTTTCGATGTTTATCTCCTATATTTCTAATAATTTCCAGCAATCTGTCATAATTTTCCAAATTTCTATAAGTTTTACATAATTATAATTTACATTGCTACTCTTTGCTTCTCCACTGCTCGTGGAAAGATGGAATGTGATAAAACTCTAGAAAAACACCCCATATGCATATTTTTATATATAAAAAAATCATAATAAATGTATGTATTTATGCCAGTGCCATTAATAGTTATATTTATTCCAAGTGTGAATAATATATAAATAAATTAGATATTATACTATACCTTAATTTAGTGTATATACAGCAGTGGTTCTCAATTAATATAAAAGCGCGGAACACCATTCCCATGATTATTTTAAGCGGAACACTGACAAAAAAATACTTGCCCACAATGAGTGACCAATCACAGATTACTATAAATCTGTCGTAAACGTAAACAATGCCTTCTTATAAGCAAAGAAAATATCACGCGCAACAATAACAAGCAATAAAAACACTTTTATATTTGTATGTTTATATATCTGTGTAACGGCTTTCTTATTGAATCATCTTATAAAAACATTAATTGAGGTTTTTGATGATATGTATCTTAAATGCAAATTTAAAGATAAAATGTCATTTTTTTGCGGATCACGGGTTGAGAACCACTGATATACAGTAATACTAAATTTAACGTGAAGGATGCGTTCCAAATTTACTTAAAATTAAACGAAGTGTGAGTTTAAAAGCTGAATAATATCATCTCAATTGAGTCCTCAACGAAAAGAGAGAAAGATAGGTTAAAAGCTCGTACTGGAATTAACAGGATCTATTCTAAACGCAATAATTTCAAATGGCTTAACTATTTATGAAGTGATGATTTCTTGGTAGCAGCATTAATTAAATTTTAAACAATTAAATGATAATTTAAGCCTTTGGCTGCGAATGTATCTATTTGTTTAAATTATGTTTTTATCAATAATTCCGCGATCGATTAGTCATTTTAAATTTTAAATAATGATTTAATTTAAGATAGTAATTTTATATGTTATAAAAAGTTAATATTTATTAGTAGAGTATTGTGTGGACCCGGGAACAAAGACATATGACGTCATCGATGACGTCACAAAGACATATTACGTCATACCCCCTACCCCCGGGGAGGAGGAGGGGGGTATTTTTTAATTTTTTTTAAATTTTTAAAAATATATTACGTTGCGGTATTTTAAAATTTTTATTACGTTGCGGTATTTTAAAATGAAAACTTATTTTAATTATTAAATATATTACGTTGCGGTATTTTAAAAAACTTATTTTGACAAAATAAAATTATTATTACACACAATATAGTCTATCCGACAAAATATTCTGTTCCCCCTATGGTCACACACACAATGTATAAAAATATTATTAATGTCCACACATGCAACAAGTTAGTGTTCTCATCGATATATTATTAATCTATATACTCCGAGTCTATCAGACAAGATATTCTGTCCCCCTATGGTCACACACAATGTATAAAAATATTATTAGTACCCACACACGCAACAAATTAGTGTTCTCATCGATAGCTCATCTTAAAGTCTAGTATAAGATCTATCTATTGATATATTATTATTATTATTATTATTATTATTATTATGTATAATTATTATTATTTTTACGCGCGCGGGGAATATTATTATTATCATATATACTCTTAATCTATCCGACAAGATATTCTGTCCCCCTAAGGGTAATGGTCATAAATGTACTACTCACAAAGTTACTGGTCAAAAGTGTACTACTCACATTCAACATGTCTCAAAGGGTATAATATAATTATTATTAAATTCTGACCAACTTAAATCAATGAAGGGGTAGAAAAAAAATATATTACGTTGCGGTATTTTAAATTTAAAAATATTTTAAAAATTTATTTTGACACTAAAGTTTACTTAATTAACAAAGACATAATTATTGCACATGCTTTGCATAAATATTATTATTTTTTAAATTTTCAATATTTTCTTTTAAAGTATTAACACGCGCGGGAGTTATTATTATTATTATTATTATTATTGGTAAAGAAAAATCTAAAATATGGTTTACACACACAACCCATCAACCATTATTATTATTATCAATATTAAAAACCTAAAATATTTTCTACACACACACACACACACATGCACAACCCATTAAACTTTATTATTATTAACGCAAATATTAGTGAAAAACCTAAAATATATTTTACACGACCCATTAAACTTTATTATTATTATTATTGCAAATATTAGTCAAAAATCTAAAATATGGTTCACACACACACACAACCCATTAAAAATTATTATCAATATTAGTGAAAACCTAAAATATTTTCTACACACATATACAACCCATTAAACTTTATTATTATTATTATTATTATTAGTCAAAAACATAAAATATTTTTACACACACACACAACCCATTAACAATTATTATTATTATTATTGCAAATATTAGTCAAAAACCTAAAATAATTTTTACACACTAAGTTATGGGGTAGAGAATTATTATATGTTTGCAGTATTCTGTGTTTGCCTTTACATGAAATTTTCAATAAGGAGCGATAATTTTATACACACATTCTATATACACATACCTTGTTTAACATGGGTGTATATACTCCTAGTCTATTCGACAAAATATTCTGTCCCCCTATAGGTATTGCTAGCAAGGGTACTGGTCACACTCAACATGTCGCAAGGGTATATTAATTAAAGTTAGTAAATAAAACCTATCAAACATACTATTTAAACGATAAAAATCAAGACAAGAGAGGACAAGATAAAGTTTATGCATTTAGTATTGCCAGGCCTAATAAGCAGTGACCAAATATCTGTGCCTGAAAGACACGCTGGATATTTGTTCGCGTCCACAAGGGTCGTCTGTGCCTCCCCCAAGTGGGGTCAGAAGCACCTGGGCATTATAGCTTTCCGTACGGAACATTACGCCTAGCATGGGTAGTCAACTACCAGCACATTCGAAACGTATAATTTCAAAATGCATGCGTCATTGGCACTATAACCAAATTAATTAATGTTTTCACTAACACAAATATATATTTACAGAGGCCTCCCACTAGTTGGATTACAACCGCCCACCACGACGATCAGCTTGTAAATATATATTAATTAAGGGATAAAGAGGACCCACCCAACCCTATTATATTTAATTTACAAAAGGTTTCTCGCTCTTCTGCTGGTAATCTATCTCAAAATTATCATCTCCATCGGGCCATTTGGAATACATCTTGCAAATTGGACGTGTTTCTTAGTTTCTGATGCGGTGTCAACTATCATTGCTAAAATTTAAATTGATTTAAAAGCAATTNTTTTACACGACCCATTAAACTTTATTATTATTATTATTGCAAATATTAGTCAAAAATCTAAAATATGGTTCACACACACACACAACCCATTAAAAATTATTATCAATATTAGTGAAAACCTAAAATATTTTCTACACACATATACAACCCATTAAACTTTATTATTATTATTATTATTATTAGTCAAAAACATAAAATATTTTTACACACACACACAACCCATTAACAATTATTATTATTATTATTGCAAATATTAGTCAAAAACCTAAAATAATTTTTACACACTAAGTTATGGGGTAGAGAATTATTATATGTTTGCAGTATTCTGTGTTTGCCTTTACATGAAATTTTCAATAAGGAGCGATAATTTTATACACACATTCTATATACACATACCTTGTTTAACATGGGTGTATATACTCCTAGTCTATTCGACAAAATATTCTGTCCCCCTATAGGTATTGCTAGCAAGGGTACTGGTCACACTCAACATGTCGCAAGGGTATATTAATTAAAGTTAGTAAATAAAACCTATCAAACATACTATTTAAACGATAAAAATCAAGACAAGAGAGGACAAGATAAAGTTTATGCATTTAGTATTGCCAGGCCTAATAAGCAGTGACCAAATATCTGTGCCTGAAAGACACGCTGGATATTTGTTCGCGTCCACAAGGGTCGTCTGTGCCTCCCCCAAGTGGGGTCAGAAGCACCTGGGCATTATAGCTTTCCGTACGGAACATTACGCCTAGCATGGGTAGTCAACTACCAGCACATTCGAAACGTATAATTTCAAAATGCATGCGTCATTGGCACTATAACCAAATTAATTAATGTTTTCACTAACACAAATATATATTTACAGAGGCCTCCCACTAGTTGGATTACAACCGCCCACCACGACGATCAGCTTGTAAATATATATTAATTAAGGGATAAAGAGGACCCACCCAACCCTATTATATTTAATTTACAAAAGGTTTCTCGCTCTTCTGCTGGTAATCTATCTCAAAATTATCATCTCCATCGGGCCATTTGGAATACATCTTGCAAATTGGACGTGTTTCTTAGTTTCTGATGCGGTGTCAACTATCATTGCTAAAATTTAAATTGATTTAAAAGCAATTAACTTACATTATCTAGCATTTTATCGTCACAAATTAAATTCTGTCTGACTATTAGGCAACTGTTATTTGTGGTATACTTTTTCAATATCATTTCCCACCATAAAACACAGATACCTAAATATAATATATATATTTTAAAGAATTAATTCATGTCTTACATTAATAATAATAATATTCTTCAGGTATGACGAGTACTTTACTTAATTGCTAAAACATCGGTTTTTTCCAATTTTTCTTGACATTCGTTGAGAGAAAGTTTACATAATTTAAGTAAACATTCATGTTGAAGGACACCCACAATCAGATAATTCATTTAAGAAATCCAGAACATAAGTCATTTAGTGTTTCACCATTTTGTCTGGTTCATAATCCAATAATTCATGTTTTAATAAGAAATCTCTAAATCCAGAACATAACTCCTTTAGTGTTTCACCATTTTGTCTGGTTCATCTTCTTCATAATTCATTTTCTTCATTACTAAGTAAAATAATTAAAATATTGTAGTAAATTCTTTATTTACTTACTTTATGGATACTAAAACGAAAGAAATAAAGTTATATCAGAATTATATTTAAATAATTTAAATTTAGTTATTTAAAAATATTTAAACAATTTAGTTATTTAAGCATATTTAAACATTATTATATAGTATATTTTTATATAATATTATAATTTTATGTATTCTAAATTTATTAATAAATACAGTATAATTTTATATAATATTATAATATTATGTAAATTTAATATATCCTTCATTTAATTTTTTAAATTCGAAAATTTATAATGAAGATTCTTTGAATTAAAAAATATTCTGTTAGTATTTCCAGGCAGAAAACAACGAATTCAATAATTAAAATCTTAATTTTCATGTTGTTAGGGTTGTGGCCAGAAGTTAATCGCCATCTAATCGTTTGTTCAGTTATCAGCCTGTTCTCAATTTTGCTCATTTTTGTTCAAAACATTCAGGTGAGTTGTTATCTGGAAAGTTTCTTTTAGCTCAGCTTTGTTAAAACACTCACGGTATTCTTGAAAGATGTGACACTGAAAATAAATTAACAATGGGTGGTCATCCATACATGTTGTTGGTCTGAGCTGTCGATTTATTTAGAAATAGATATATTAAAAACATTTACGGTATCATTCAGTAAAATAATATAGTATGTTTTAGTTAATTTATAAATAACAGTATTTTGATATATCAATAAAGACCATATACTCCGAGTTTATCCGACAAGATATTCTGTCCCCCTATGGGTATTGATAGCAAGGGTAACGGTCACATTCAACATGTCGCAATATTAATCATTTAGAAATTCTTAGATAATTTAGTGAGATGATCGTGAATATTTTAAATGTAACTTTACACTTATTTCGAGCAACTAATTTATTGGTTAACTTTGTAGTCATTTAAAGCAAAAATTAATTTATTCATCTAATGTTCGTTACAATAGTTAATAATATGAGAAAAACATGGTCATTATTCATTGATAATTTTAAATTCTTTATCATTTGGAGTAAATTTGTTTGAGGCAAAAATAATTAAAGGAGTAGAAATACGGTTATCATTTAACCAATTAAGGGGCTTATTAGTTAGAAATATAGGGTTATAATTCTTTTCTAATTTAATGAAATGATCATTGGGTGTAATATATCTTTGTGAGAAATATATGGTTAACCTTTTTAAATAGGGATTTTTGAGTAACCAAAACAGGGATATTTTATGCAAATAATTTAAGAATATTGGTTAACTTTGTCATTTTTAGTCATTTAAAATAATATTTAGCAAAGGTAATTTAGCAAAATATTATTTATCCATCCGATAATAATATTTCTTCAATAGATTAACTGATATTCAACCGATTTAATTTCTAGAAATCTAATTAAAATCATAAAATTCATTCAATAAAGATCAATTTTCTTTAGCTGTTGTCGATTTCCAACTTTTAAGTCAATATTTCTCAAGATTTGTCACTGATGTCCCCACAATGAATAAAATAACTTTTTAAGTAAAATAATTTAAAGCAATAACCTTTGATATCAATCCCAATTAATTCTAAAGATTTCAAATATTTCATTGTGAAAACCAAGTAAATTGATCATTAACCCTAAACGACTTAATAAAACAGTGGATAATTAATAAAAAACTGGTTCTAAAACATAAATCTAAATTATTGTGCAATAACATTCATCACAACCTAATAAACCTCTAAAACGATATAATTTCACAGGAACTATTATTAATTCATAGCTAAATACTGACTATTTCCCTTTAAAATTTTACCAATAAGAACATTGTCGATTTAAATAGAGATTTCAAACATTTCCACCTTAACTGATCCCTCACCAAATATTTCTATCATTTTAAACACACCCCTTAAAAATCATCTATTACCATCTTAACCAACCGACTTTAATATATCAGACCTTTAATATATCAATTCTCTTAAAATCCATAGAAAATTCTTCAAAATATGAATTTTATTTAATTGTTACAGACATCCTTCCATTGAAATAATTTAGTATCTAAATTCATGTAGTAAGAACCCATTAAAAAATCAAAATTTACTAAAATCAATATTTTCTACAAATATTTCACCACATTTACCATCAAATACCTAACTAGAGATGATAATATCTCATTGATTGATCATAATTCTTCATCGATTCAACTAATTATAGCCATTATAACATGATATATCTTTCAAACTAAATCATAAATTTCAGTATATTTTACATTAATTTTCAAGTAGATTTCAAATATATCATCATCGTGAAAAAATTAGATGGTTTCAACTTTAGATTTTCAATATTTTAAAGTTCATCAATGTGTAAATATTCTTAGAAAATATATGAAAAATTATTTAGTCAAATTATCATTACAAAGTCATCATCATCAAAATTAATTTTTATTTAAAATTTAAAAACAAGTCAATAAAATATAGCAAATTATCAAGAAATTAACTAAATTTGTCTTAGAATTAACACTAAAACCTTAAATATTCTTTCAATTAACATGAAATTCACAAAAAATGTTAGTAACATCCCGCTAACTCTAAAAAATTATCAATGAATTTAATGCCAAATAATAACCAAAAATTTGCCTAAATAAAATCATTAAAACACAACAGTACCTTTACGACCAGTACCCTTACGAGCAGTACCAATTGTGAACAGTACCCATAGAGGGAGAAAATATGTTGTCGGATAAACTCCGAGTATATATAATAAAACGAATTAACAATAACTCCATCAAATTGAATCAGTCAAATTAACACAAATTTTGATAAAAAATCTTATTCTAAAATGGTAAGAAGCGTTGATTTAAGTTGGTCAGAATTTAATAATAATTATATTATACCCTTTGAGACATGTTGAATGTGAGTAGTACACTTTTGACCAGTACCTTTGTGAGTAGTACATTTATGACCATTACCCTTAGGGGGACAGAATATCTTGTCGGATAGATTAAGAGTATATATGATAATAATAATATTCCCCGCGCGCGTAAAAATAATAATAATTATACATAATAATAATAATAATAATAATAATAATAATATATCAATAGATAGATCTTATACTAGACTTTAAGATGAGCTATCGATGAGAACACTAATTTGTTGCGTGTGTGGGTACTAATAATATTTTTATACATTGTGTGTGACCATAGGGGGACAGAATATCTTGTCTGATAGACTCGGAGTATATAGATTAATAATATATCGATGAGAACACTAACTTGTTGCATGTGTGGACATTAATAATATTTTTATACATTGTGTGTGTGACCATAGGGGGAACAGAATATTTTGTCGGATAGACTATATTGTGTGTAATAATAATTTTATTTTGTCAAAATAAGTTTTTTTAAAATACCGCAACGTAATATATTTAATAATTAAAATAAGTTTTCATTTTAAAATACCGCAACGTAATAAAAATTTTAAAATACCGCAACGTAATATATTTTTAAAAATTTAAAAAAAATTAAAAATACCCCCCTCCTCCTCCCCGGGGGTAGGGGGTATGACGTAATATGTCTTTGTGACGTCATCGATGACGTCATATGTCTTTGTTCCCGGGTCCACACAATACTCTACTAATAAATATTAACTTTTTATAACATATAAAATTACTATCTTAAATTAAATCATTATTTAAAATTTAAAATGACTAATCGATCGCGGAATTATTGATAAAAACATAATTTAAACAAATAGATACATTCGCAGCCAAAGGCTTAAATTATCATTTAATTGTTTAAAATTTAATTAATGCTGCTACCAAGAAATCATCACTTCATAAATAGTTAAGCCATTTGAAATTATTGCGTTTAGAATAGATCCTGTTAATTCCAGTACGAGCTTTTAACCTATCTTTCTCTCTTTTCGTTGAGGACTCAATTGAGATGATATTATTCAGCTTTTAAACTCACACTTCGTTTAATTTTAAGTAAATTTGGAACGCATCCTTCACGTTAAATTTAGTATTACTGTATATCAGTGGTTCTCAACCCGTGATCCGCAAAAAAATGACATTTTATCTTTAAATTTGCATTTAAGATACATATCATCAAAAACCTCAATTAATGTTTTTATAAGATGATTCAATAAGAAAGCCGTTACACAGATATATAAACATACAAATATAAAAGTGTTTTTATTGCTTGTTATTGTTGCGCGTGATATTTTCTTTGCTTATAAGAAGGCATTGTTTACGTTTACGACAGATTTATAGTAATCTGTGATTGGTCACTCATTGTGGGCAAGTATTTTTTTGTCAGTGTTCCGCTTAAAATAATCATGGGAATGGTGTTCCGCGCTTTTATATTAATTGAGAACCACTGCTGTATATACACTAAATTAAGGTATAGTATAATATCTAATTTATTTATATATTATTCACACTTGGAATAAATATAACTATTAATGGCACTGGCATAAATACATACATTTATTATGATTTTTTATAAAAAAAAAACCCCCCTCCCCTCCCCCGGGGGTAGGGGGTATGACGTAATATGTCTTTGTGACGTCATCGATAACGTCATATGTCTTTGTTCCCGGGTCCACACAATACTCTACTTTTATTAAATGAAATAAAAAATCAAAACAAACCTTTTCAAAATAGCTTCTTGCAATAACATTAATCTATATAATCTCTCTTCATCTGAAAATTCTAATAAATTATAAAAAATATAAATTTCCTCGATATTTCCAAATACAAACCATCAAATAAGAAATCAATTGTATCATTAATAGAACGGTGAGATGATTTGAAATAATCTGCATTCTCTATCAAACATTCAATATTTAGGGGTACAAAAATTGGTCCACGCAAAGGATCTGAATTGATAGAACTAGGGAGAGCAAATGGGTCACAAGGAACAGGAACTAATTGAAGAATGGGTTTTTTCTTACTCCATAGACTAATCTATATGTAAAATCATTTAATTTTAGAAAATCGAAAAAATTATCTACAAAAATGACATCTCAACCAATATCTAGTTTATAACGCTATTAAATTAAAGTAAATTTTCACAGTTCATTACAAACTTTATAATGTTAAATAAATAATAAATGACATTATAAGCCTTTTCTGCAAGTTTTATGAGATGAGAATTTTCGATAATGTAATAACCCTTTTCATTCTGTTTCAGAAATGTATTAAAAAGTTCAAAGTGTGATTTTTTTAAAAACAATTCTAAACTTCAGAATTCACTAAGATAATTTTCATACTTTGACGCTTTTTTAATTTTAAATAGTTAAAGAATTAATTTTCATTTTTCTCTTGTTAAAAAATCTCCAACAAAGCCAAGCCAATAAAGAAGTAGGTTGATGATTTCGCTGACTTTCTTTTTAGAGTTGATTATTAGATGTCTTAGGACATATAAATAACACAAATAAACTTTATTCTGTGTTTGACTAGCCAACGAACTACAAACAGCTATGCCTTAACACTGTCTACCCAAAAATTAAGAAATAGTTTATTCGGGTATTTCTAAATACTTAAGCGAATCCTAAAATTCATTAACAGCTAGACATCGATGGATGGTTAAAGAAAACTTAACGCAATTTGAGCAAAAAACCAGAGATAACAGCCCACTTAGTTAAGTAAAAGGTAATGCTACTATTTCAGTGCTTAAGTTCTAAAAAGAATATTTTAATCAAATACCTTTCGTTTTCCATTCAAATAAGACAAATCTTAAGATTTATTTCAACACATGTTTCAAGTTAATTCCAAGAAATCGAACAATAATTGTTTGCAAAAATTTCAAATATGATAAACAATTTACTGTATTCTGGGTTCTATATAAATGACCTTATACTAATTTGTGTATTACTGACCTAAAATATAATTAAAAAATTCTTATTCCTGGGTATAATAAATAAGATAAAATGAATTAACTAATACTTGATAAAGACTCTACCGAAAATTCGAAACAATTTTTTATATGAAAACCAAAAATTAATCAACTAGAATATGAAAAAACCTTTTCTGCCAATTTACCACCAGTAGCTACCAGCCACTGTAGCATAAATTCGAACGCCATAGTCGGATGGTAGTTAGCTTGATACTGAAACACTCCCCATTCTGCTCTTTCACCTTGTTCACTTTCAATATCCAAAACGACTTTCTTATAAAAAATTCCATTTTTCTCTATGGAAACCATAAATAAAATCAGAAATGATAAATTTAATAATACCAAATAGCATTCCCGGATCATGAGAATTACCAATATATTCCTGAACATTTTTATGGGTTAAACAATTAATGAGATATTTTTCCGGAATGTTTTTCATCAAAAATATAAAATTATGGGAAGAATCAACAGGTTTATAATCTCCAGACAAATGAAATCCCTTTAGAAAATACAATTATAACAGTAATAATATTTCAATTTATTTACAGTGAACGGTTTCTCTATATATTCAGAGTACCAATCTCTTTCAGATTTCCCATCAATTTCTATTGAAGATAAATATACTTCCACCCATTCAATATTATTCTTCTTTGATTTGAAAAAATTATCTAATTTTAGTCAAACATTTCATTAAAACGAATCCCAATGAAAATTCAACCTGATTCATCGGTAGCTAAATTCGTGAGTGAGCTACTGCTGCTATTCGCATTGCTAATATTTCGCACGTCTAACCAGCCATTTCCTAGAAACTTTGTTGGATTACACAAACAATAAAACACAAATCCGTAGACAAATTTATGAGAAGAATATTCCGACGCATGAAATATATATTTTAAATTCATCAATTTCTAAATCGTTACCAATGAAGACACAACTAAAGAGGGAGCATGAGGATATTTACCTGAAGATATGTTACAGCTGATTTGACATCATTAATTTTGTCAATTTTATTAATGCACCAATTGACAGCTTCGTATGAAGTGAACGTATATTCATTAGGAAATTCCGGAGACTGTAAAAATATCAAACCATTCCTAAAAAATGAAGGTAAAATCAAAATTTACTAACTATTTATTAAGTCCTAAAAATTAAGTAGAGTTATAATTCACATATTATTACACAATGAATATATAAATCAACCACCACAACGCAGAATTATTATTATTGTATAAAAATATATACAGTCGGATTTGATAGGAATGGCACAATTCATCTCAAATACGACTTATACCACAGATTGATTTGGTCGTATTATTTGTTTATAGATAATTTAATATAGAATAAAAATGAATGACTTCTCATTTCATTGTTATGTTATTACTTAACCAATTCTGCATGACTTGGATAGTCCACAATCAAAAGTCCATAACTGATTTCTGGTTATTCGGAAGCTTGGTAATAAATGCTTCAAATATCTATTTAAATTTACTCACTTCATCTACGAACAATTTCTGGTCTTTTGTGAGGGCAAAAAATACATGATTATTTTAAATGAATGGTTAACCACCAATATCTTAGGTACCGACAATTCATCAATTTCATCTTCCAACTCATTCCCATCGTCATCTGTCTAATTCCGATTTAAAACAGTCTACGATTTCAGTTTCCGATAATTCTGTCAGGGTTTTTGTACACTCACAACCAGAATCGACATCTAACTATGAATTTATTGAAGGCAACTGGTCGAGGAAAATATTACACAGTCACTAACAGATATTACAAAATTCTTGTTGTTCTTGCAAGTACTGACAGTGAATGAACGTAATATGTAGAAAAAATACGACTTAAGTTGTAAAAAATTTATATGAATTGTAAAGTAAAAAATTCAGTTTTTAAAACACTACGACAGACGTCAAAATCCAAGATATCCTGATCCAACTAAAGCGGGCTCGACTGTATTTTCATATAATTTAATTAGAATTTACCAGTGTCGATTCTAGAGTGAAAATCTCATGTGAAAAAGAAAAGTGCATGAAAAAATGAATGTTTCTAAAACAGACAAGTACAATCCAAAGGGTTAGGTCCCATTGTGAATGTTAAATTTTTTACTGAAAATCTAGCTCAATTGAAAATTTGGCTTATTTAAACACTGACCGATTTGAAAAATTCGGATTTAATAGCTACAACTACAAATCAGCACGTTTGCCATTGAACACATTAATCTAAAATCTGTAAGAATAAAGATGAACTAAGTCGTAAAAAAGGATCAAATTTGAAAAATTAAATAGATTTTAATGCAATATTTCTAGATAATAATTTTAAAGTGGGATAATTACTACTTTAATCTTTGAAATGGTGAAAATAGACAAATCAATCTCAAATAATTTTGGATAAAATTTAATTTAATTTGTACATTAAGTGTAATAAATTATAATTGGGCTTTAAATTGAGCTGTAACGTTTGTCACCATAATAATATTAAATGTGTCATATCGCCAAAAAGGCTGGGAAGCTTGTAGCAATAATGTAGATGTAACCTGTCAATATAAAGATTTTAATAAAATGCGGTTGCAAAAAATATTTTCAGAGAATTCATATCATATGAACACATTTCTAAAAATAATCTGGAAAAATCAGTAATTGAATATGTTAAAACACTAAAAACGTAAAAATTGTTAAGAATAAAAGATTTCAATCGATTACAGGTATCCAGAATAGGGTGGAGCTAATTTTTAAACTTTTGAAATATGATCTTCTTACCCTCTAATTTTGTTCCTATTTATGAAATAATAATTCAGACAACATATGAATACAATTGAACAATATTTAGAGGTAGCTCAATGACGGTGAAGTTTCCAGCACTCTGGTCGTCAGACTCCGACGGGTCCATAATTGTATTCTTTCAGTGTAAAATATATTTCACAAGCCGTGTGGTTACTGGTTAGGGGGCTTTAATCATTTTTAATCATTACAATCAATAATAGCTGGAATTGTTCGTTCAAACAAAATAAAACTAAACTTATGATATAACGTAATTATCATTATTATCATAAAATTTTTGCATCAGCTTAGTGTTTTTTAATTTCTAATAAAAGTAACTAACTTTTGCCCTTGATGCATGTAGGTTTGCTTACTTATTCACAGGTTAGAGGCAGTGCAATAGACTACCAAAGCTGACAGCCATTTTGCTAACTTAAGCAGAAGAAATACAATTTTTGTTTCTATTTATTATTAATGATTGAAATAGTGATAAATTTGTAAATGTGATTATTTTTTCATCAACACTACACTACAGCAAACCAGGTATTTGAAATTATTTTTAAATTTATACAATGTAGTATCACATGCAGACCCGAATTAACATCTTCGTAGGCCCTAGGCACTTTTAGCTTGGGAGACCCTCTCGCATAATTTTTTGTCAGTACAGTATCCCTAATGAAGTCAGCTATATCGCTAATTTTTAAAATTTAAATTTAAGAATTTAAGAATTTAAATTTGCGTATTTAGTAGCTGTGGATTTATGGTTGCAATTGTTTTTTTGTAGTACTTTTTTTACAATTAGTTTTCAGAAAAATTTAAGAATTATAATAGTGTTTATTCTTTGTTAAAGTTATCTATAGTTATGTTATTTATAAACGATAATATTTCTGTAAACTGTAAATATTAATTATTTAAAAGTAAGTCTTCTTTTTTAAATATATAATAATTTAATAAAAATATTAATATATATGTAATTCCAAATATAAATTATTTAATAGTAAATCAAAAAACAAGTGATTTGTATCAGCATCTCCATATAAAATCTATAAAAGTGTAGATTAAGTATATTGTTCATAGAACTGAAATTCTTGAAGTAAGTATACATAATATTAAATATTTTCCTCTAACTATAAAAATTATATTTAGTTTAGCCAGTTTAAAATTTAAAGAAATGTCTGACGGATATAAGAGAAAACATGAGTCAGGCTCAGAAAAGCGTAAAAAGAAAATTGTCAAAGAAGAAGCATTGAAAAACATGAAAGGTTCACTACTCAAATATATAACAAGATATATAGCAATATAGCAACAAGAGGAAATAATGAAAGCTGTTCTACAAATGTAAACGAATTTATTGGACCAGAAAACCAAAATCAAAATAAAACTTCAGAACAATTATCATGTGGTAGTAGTGGTACAGAAGATATTAGTACTGATAAACAGGGCACGTATACAGGTGAGACAGAGGTAGTAGAAGGTCAAACTTCTGCCGAAATAATTATATCTTTAGAGGATAATATAATAGAAATATCTAATGAAATATCAAAAGTTAATTTAAACTTAAAATATAATAATGATCCAGCTAATTGGGATATTACTGCTGATCTCATAAATTATTTTTCTGAAAATAAGCCTTCGCAAAATAAAGATTTCAATTTTCTCTTGAAGGGTAGAAAATATGGAGACAAAACCAGATATCCACGTAAAGAATATTTTATCAGGAAATTAACAAATGGGGAAACAATCGAAAGAGACTGGCTTATATATTCTCCATCAACTGGAACAGTACATTGTTATATCTGCAAGCTTTTCCCTAGAGTGAACGTGAACGTAATTCTCAATCAATTTAAAATTGGATTTGATGATTGGAAAAATGCAATGTCCAGGATTACATGACATGAAAAATCAAAAGATCATCTTGACGCAGTATCAGCTATGTTTCAATTACAGAAGAACAGTAAAATTGATGTAGAACTACAGAAAGAGAAAGATAAATTATGTAAATACTGGATTGAAGTTTTAAAGAGAATAGTTGCCGTAATAAAATTTCTATCTGAAAGATGTTTGCCATTCCGTGGGAATAATGAAATTCATAATTGTTCTAATAATGGAAATTATCTTGGTTGTATCGATCTTATAGCCGAATTTGATCCTTTTTTAAAGGAGCATATTCGAAGACATGAAAATCCTGGAAGAGGAAATGTTTCCTATTTATCTAATATTATATGTGAAGAATTTATTGGTATACTAGAATCCAAGGTAACAACGCAGATAATATCTGAAATTAAAGAAGCGAAATATTATGGAATCAGCATTGATTCAACTCCTGATATTAGTCATATGGACCAGATTACCGTGATAATTCGGTATGTCCTTAAATGTGGTTGAACGATTTTTAAAATTTATTGCAATTGAACAACACGATGGAAAATATTTATTCGACATTATACGACATACTTTGGAACATCATAACATAAGTATTGGAAATTGCAGGTCCCAATCATATGATAACGCCAGTAATATGAGCGGCATATATACAGGTGTACAAGCTAGATTTAGAGAAATAAATAAACTGGCGGAATGGGTTCCATGTGCTGCACATAGTCTTAATTTGGTGGGTTCAACTGCTGTGGAGTGTTGCCTGGAAGCAGTAAAGTTTTTTGGAATTTTAGAAGCAATATATACTTTTTTTTCCGCTTCACCACAGAGATGGTCCAAATTTAAAGACAATATGAAAGAAAATACTTGTGTTGTAAAAAATTTATCAGAAACCAGATGGTCTGTACGACATGATGCTACTAAAGCTCTATTCATGAATTATTCAGAAATTCAAAAAGCATTGTTTGAAATAACTGAAAGCGAACGTCAGCCTGCAGTGGCTGTGCAGGAAGCTAAATCTTTAATAAAAAACCTGAACAATTTTGAAACAGCATTGATGTGTGTTATTTGGAATGATTTATTGCAAAATATTAATATTGTCAATAAAGCTCTGCAGGAGACTGGCATAGAATTATGTACCATTGTCAAATTATTTAAAACTCTCATAGCTTACTTTCATGGTATTCGTATAGAGTTTGATAAATTTGAAACCATGGCAAAAAAACTTACAACTTCCGAATATAAACAACATACACAACGTAAACGAATAAGAAATAGATTTTTTGACGAAGTTTTAGACAACACCGATCCTAGTTTGAGCCTGAGTGCAAGTAACAAATTTCGTATTGAATCTTTTTATATAATAGTAGATAAACTTATTATTGAGATGCGTAAACGTCTTGAAGCATACGGAATGTTATATGAAAGGTTTAATTTTTTAGTGGACAGAACTTTGACAAATGATGAAATAGTTTCGAAAGCAAACAAGTTAGTGCAAATATATTCTTCAGATGTTGAAGATGCATTTTGTGACGAGTTTTTATTATTTTCACGAATGTATGGAGATAAAAAATCAGTGAACGAAATGTTAGTTGCACAAATAAATGATAAATTAGTTACCAGTTTTCCCAATGTAAATATTGTGTTACGAATTTATTTATCAATATTTGGTACGAATGCGGAAGGGGAACGTAGTTTTTCAAAGCTTAAAAGAATTAAAAATTGTCTCCGATCAACTATGGGGCAGGAACGATTGTCAGCACTAACACTTTTATCTATTGAAAGTGATTTAATGCGAGAGATTAGTTTCGATGAGGTTATTGTCGAATTCGCAAATAAAAAATGCAGAAAAGTTATTTTAGATAATAATTGAATAAATTGTTTACTAAATTAATGTTATTTTTTTATATTTTTTTGAAAATAAATTTTTAATTATTATGAATTAAATCAATTTTTTTTTCATGCTCTGGTTAAATATTTATAATATACATTTTTCGTAAGTATAAATACATATTTTCGTAGGCCATTTAATATTCGTAGGCCCTAGGCACTGTGCCAACTGTGCCTATGGGATAATGCGCGCCTGATCACATGTTACAGGTTTATGGTTTATCTTAAAGTTTCAAATATGTGTAATTTGTGTGTGTATGTGTTTGATTGTGTAATGTGTATGACCTTATTTGACAATCTGTGTATTGCAGTGTGGAGGTTGACTGGTTGAGTCCAAATATTTTTAGAATTGTTGCAGCAGTATGGCAATTCAGAATGTTTGCTTGATTGAGGCATATTGCTCTACTTTATTAATACAATTATTGTTGAGTTAACACTGCTAAATAACTGTTTTTAATGTTTCATGTTTAAAATGGTAAAATTCGTGATTCCAAATGCCAAATGATTGATAAAAATGCCTTTTCTAATTTTTTTCAGACTAATTGAGCTGATAAAAAATGTCATCTATGGCACAAGCAACAAGATCTCAGAACCAGCTGTATCTTCTTGGGGACTCTGTGACTGTATTAACCGGCAGCAAGTTGCCGTCATTGCGTATGACTCTTGGATTCTTCCTGCATCACCATCTCGAACTGAAGGAAACCATAAGACAATCGTCGGCTGTTACCATCACTGAAATATCAAAGTTTTGGCTGAAAGCTAGAATCCCGATGAGAGAACATCAAAACTGTCAAACCAAGCTGGAGAAGACATTTGAGGAATGGCGTCTTCTCAAGAAGAACAAAACACGAGCTTCACCAACTCAACTCTCAAGAGAGGCGGCTTTTATTTCCAGACTCGATGATCTTTTTGATGTCGCTCACGCCGATACTCTGAACATGAAATCAGTTTTACAAGAAGATAAAGATTTCTTACTAGCACAGCGAGAGAAAGGAAGAAGAGGGTCGATGGCTGGGGTAGATGAAAAGCTTGCTTCCAAAGAGAAAAGGGCATCTGAAAGAGATAAGAAAATGCTTGCTAAGCGACAGCAAATGATTGAAATGAAACAGTTTGCAGAGTCTACAGTGGAATTGGCTTCAGTTCAACAGAAGACACAGAGAAGATGGAAACTGAGAATGATGCATGTGAGGAGGCTGTTGGAAGTATAGCATTTAGGACACCAAAGAGAAAAAGGGGACGAAAAACTGTTGTCACTCCTGAACTTGCGGCAGCACTGGATCGAACAAAAGTTTCAGACCGCAAGGCCGTTTTCGTTATTGCAGAGACCGCCAAAAGCTTGGGACATAACATTGATGAACTTGCTCTAAACAGAGATTCAATTCGACGACACAGAGTTGAACACAGAGTCCAGAGATCAGCAAACATAAAGGCTGAGTTTCAGGGCAACGTTCCCCTTGTTGTTCACTGGGACGGGAAACTTATCCCTGACCTAATTGGAAAAGAGAAGGTCGATCGCCTGCCAGTGTTAGTGTCAGGAAAAGGAGTTTCTCAGCTACTCACAGTTGCCAAGCTTCCATCCGGAACAGGCGAGGCTGAGGCTGCTGCTGTTTTTGGAGCCATTGAAGACTGGGGCATAGCCAACAGTATCCGAGCTATGTGTTTTGACACGACCAGCTCAAACACTGGTCGGATATCTGGTGCCTGTGTCCTCCTAGAGCAGAAACTTAAGGAGTTGTTGTCGCTGGCTTGCAGGCATCACGGTATGGGAGCCACCTCCTCTCCCGTGGTCCAACTCTTCAAACGCTTTCAGGAATACTGGGCATTCATCGAAACGGACAAATATGAACCAGGGATTGCAACAGACGACGTGGCAAATCTAGTGGAAGACATTAGGCCTTAGATCCTTACAATGACTTTCTGCTGCTCAAGTCTCTGCTTGAATACTCGTCTATCCATTCTGCAATCTCAAAGCAAACATCACATAAGTTTTCCAATCATTTGTGGTACCTGTCACAGGAACTTGTTAGCTTGGCTTTCTTCGACGATCGCGTTAATTCGTCAACAAAGAGACTGATGGTGAGTGCAATGCAGAGCGAAGAAGAGCAAGATAAGGAATTACAGTTGCTCTCGATTCCTTTAAGACCAAGAACTTGGAAGATTTTGTCACAGCTAAGTCAATGACCCTGCTCCGAATGCTGGAACTTCCACATGGATTCCTCGCGGTTGATCCTGATTTGTGGGAGGACAGAGATGATTTCAGGCAAGCAAAGGAAACAGTCAAGTCACTGAAAGTAGTAAATGATCATGCCGAACGTGGAGTTGCCTTAATTCAGGAATACAGCGGCTTGTTAACTCACGATGAATCACAGTTACAATTCCTCCTGCAAGTTGTCGAGGATCATCGTCGAATGTACCCTGACAGCAGGAAACAAACTATGTCTGGAGTACCACATAAACAATAAATTTGGAAATTGTTGAACTGACACCCTGAACTCTTCCCAAAACTGAACTGAGATTGCAATCTAATTGTGTTGAAAAATTTATACTGATTTGTTACAAATAAATTGAGAATTTATGTAATTTTCATAATTTTGGTAAATTTGAAGCACTTGAGCTACCCCTAAACACAATAATTTATTATTCAAACTTTTTATGTAGTGTTTCTATATTATAAGGAACAGATTAGGAGGGTAAGACTTTCAAAAATACTTTTTTTAATTTTTTTTAATTTTTAAGCTCCACCCTAATCCAGAAATCCAATAAAAACCCGTTCAAACAGATCTAGATCACCATAGAAATTGTGATCCATCATGAAAAAAAAAGTTGGAAGCCAAGTCAATGGGAAAGAAACCCAGAACAAAATGTTTGGAACTATGAAATGTCTACTGAGATGTGTCAAAAACTAAGACTACAAGAAAAAAATATTTGTTTTTGAATATGTTCAATTTTAAAAGCATGAGTGAGATTGAATTGAATTTCGAAAATTCATTAATTATCACAACACAAAATTTCTTACTGAGGACTCATCATTTCTTCCAAAACTCTAGTATAAAGTGATGAATCACTGAGTTTATCCAGTTCCAAACCACTTGAAGATTTCATAGCATTATCTAGCGAGTCGAACGTGAACTTAAAAAAAAAGCTATTAAAAATAATAAACCATTAAAAACATTCACTAAAACTATATAAAACAAAATCCCATTCGACAAGCACGAATCAAGAAGCACAAAATGCGCACAAATGATCACCATTACAAATAAACAAAAAATGCGATAACTGCCAGAGGAATACAATAATAGATAAAATATTTAATTCATATCCTTTTTACGTTACCTTTCCTGATTCTTTTGTAAAAAAAGTAATATTTACATGCAATAACCTTCATTTTCAATGTCGAGATGTGCCAAAATTTGTAATTCAGGCGTGCAATTGTGATCTATTAATTTTTCTTCTAGAATATGTTTTGGATATCAAAACAATATTTAAAACTCCATAATAGTTGAAAAATTACTGGAAAACAATAGAATTCAAAAGAAACGAAACTATAAAATAATAATAATTATTATAATAACACATTCCGTTAAAAGATTTATTCCTACAAGACTTTCTTCAAGATATCTGATATTGGTTCAGTATAATTATTTTCCTTTCTCAAAACCTTTCCCATCTGTTAAAACATGCAAATCATCCTTAACAATATTCCAATCAACGACATAAAACACTCATTTTATGCACTTGTTGAACGAACAAATGACTATTTCTTAAGAAGGCAAATAATTTGAATAAATAAGACCAATTATTCCACAATACATCTTTTATAAGTGTTTCATTTCAACTAGTTGCAACGCCTGAATATTTACGGAAGTAAAATTGTTTGCCTATTTATATTATAATTGCAATAATATGTAGATCGATAAAAACATTATGATATTGATTGATGACAAACAAATGTATGTTTTTGCCAATTTGTATACTAATTCATTTCGGTTATTTTTGCGACAGAGTGTATTATATTTTGGTAAAAGCTTCATATGGTTTAAAACAGAAATTCAATAAAGGTATATGTAACTTGAAAATACTTCAGTATAAATTATTTTTTGATGAAATTTTGTTATCGTAGTATTCAACATTTCTAGCTACTACTTGACATTTCGAATTTTACGGTAACAAAGATTCATCAAAATATGATGCATGTTGTGTATCTTTAGAATCCTGAAGTATTTTCAATTTACATATACATTTTATCAATTTTTTTTGTGTGACAAAGTAGCCCATGGCAGAACTTTTCAGTCATCAAACAGCCAATTCATTCTATCCTTGAAAATTGATGTTATTGTTAAACCAACAAATCCTGAAAAATATTAAAAACATATCACCAAGATAATAATTTAGCTGGCTTATAAAAATAACTGAAACAAAAATTCTATATTAATTCTAAACCGCCATACTTTTCTATTATTAGATACGAGATTTAATAATTTCTTAACCGGGCTGAAAACCTTAGATATAAATGAAAAATAAAAACAACGAATACAAAATATGCGAATAAAAATAATAAAAAAAAACAAATGAAAAAGCAATAGTTGTCAAAATGCACGAAAATTCCATTTGGTTATAGGTGCCTGTTATCAGGGTCGACTCAAGCATTTGCAAAATGAATATAATGATAAAGGCCAGAAATTGTATTGTTCTGCGTTTAAACTGAGCAATAAAAATAATGATTATATAAATAAGAAGTAAGCAGAAACAATAAATTTTGAATTAGGCGATACAAGAGCTTGAGTCGGCCTAGATATTGTATTAAAAGACTAGGTTCCTTTGATGAAATGTTAATGTTATCAAAAATCATTACCTTTTCAGTCATGCTACTCATCCTTCGTACCTCAGACTGATTAATAGATTGAAATTAAAATCTTATAACATGCAAATCACAAAATAAATCAAATAAATAAATATCGACAATAACAATTAGTGTTATTTATATTGACCCAGTCCTGGCATATAATTTTTATATTTGATGCTATTAAAACAAACCTGACGCGGATACTTTTCTATCGGTGTTACCGGATTTGAACTATTGTTGGAAATGAGTTCACAGAGTTGATTGTAATGATTAGGTTCGTGAGTTGTAGAATGCCGATGATGAACTGGTGGTCTACTCGGAGACATTGGGTTTGCATTCGTGACTATGCATGCCGATTGAATGGCTGATTTCTAATGGGGGTTTAGTTATAAATAATACTACAAACAGGAATTTGTAATTAAATTTCGATTGATTACCTGTAGAAAGTTTTGTAACTTCATTTGTAATATAAGAAAATAGTTATCCCATATTTTGATGAATTTGTATGTGAGGTAAGGTAACGTATTATATACTGAGTTTAAAGCCTCATTGATAGCAAATAATTATTGCCTACAAAATGCTGTTGATAATACTTTCATGCATGGATAAATGACATTGACAATTCTCCATACATATTCTAACTACATTCACATTAATAACAGTGTTACTTGATCACCCTTCGTAGGGCGATCCCTATGTAAAATGAAAGAATTCAAAAAACAACATTTCTATATTTTATGCGAAAGAACTTATTATTGATAAATACAATTTATTTTTTAAGGTTTT
>CAUHTR010000770.1:26960-105839 GCA_959609185.1 Schmidtea polychroa
AATGAAGTACTCTGTAAAGAAAAACAATAATTTAAATAATGTCTTGAGGTTCCACAACCAACTTTAAAATGTAACCATTGATAAGAAAACGATAATGTATTTGCTATCCGGTGTTCTTTTCATTACAAGGAATTGGCAACTTTTTGCTTCCACTAATACGTTATCGTTACTTACTGTTGACTAAAAGATCATTATTAGTTCACTTTTCTACGCATTCACACGCTGCACTTCCTGTTTCTAGAGTCAATTCAGACGGATTATTGCATACATATTGCATAACATTGTATTTTTTTTGAATCGCTGTATGTAGTATTGTTAGTGATAAATAATTACTCCACTACGATACTTCATTATAAGAGGTAATATTATAACAATAATGAAGAGGAAATGGATACCGGCGATGATGACTCTGATGACGATTGTATAAGCCAAATTAAACAACAGCGAAAATTGAATGACAAGCAGATGAGAGTTAAGCTACGTCGTTGGCTTAGCGTGTGATCGACATGGCGTATCCGACAGGGCGGCAGCAGGAATCGCCAGTGCTGTTCTTCAAGATGTTGGAATAATCCACGAACATGATGTTTCTAAAGTGATTGACAGAAGTAAAGTGCGTCGAGAACGTTGTAATAAGCGTGGCGCATTATGTGCCGAAGTCAGTAACACAATCACTGGGTTATATTTTGACGGCAGAAAAGACAATACAATGACCCAAATTAAAGAATGCGATGGTAAATTTCATCGGAAAATAATAACTGAAGAACATATATCGATTATAGCCGAACCAGGAGCTACATATTTCGGTCACATTACACCAACTGCAGGGTCAAGCAAAGTTATCACGGCTGAGTTGATTGCATATTTGAATAAAAGAAATGTTGACACGAGTGGCACAAAAGCAATAGGTTGTGATGGGACAGCCACTAATACGGGCATTCGAGGAGGCATCATTCGATTACTTGAAGTGACGTTACACAGACCGCTACAGTGGTTCGTATGTCAGTTGCATGCAAACGAATTACCGTTAAGACATTTGTTTCAGTATCTTGATGGACCTACCAATGGTCCAAAAGGATTTTCTGGTCCCATTGGAAAGTCATTGTTGAATTGTGAGAAGCTTCCCATCGTTGACTACATGCCGATAAACTGTGTTCTACCGTCAAGTGCAAATTCCGCCGATTTAAGTACAGATCAGAAATACCTGTTCGATTTGTGTACTGCTGTAAGTGTTGGTATTTGTCCTGTCGACCATTCACTTCGCAATCCTGGTCTTATCAACCATTCGAGATGGTTAACCACGGCTAATCGCATACTACGTCTGTATGTTGCCACAAGAAGCCCGTCGGATGAACTAAAGACGCTTGCTATCTTCATCGTAACAGTTTATGCACCTGCATGGTTTGAAATAAAGAATACCCCTTCGTGTAAAGACGGCGCTCGACATGTCCACAGTACGATACTGAAATCACGCTACCTCACAGACGAGCTGAAGAAAGTTGTTGACCCGGTAATTCAACGCAACGCATTCTTTAGTCATCCAAAAAATCTGTTGCTTGCGATGCTTACCGATGAAAGATCAGATATACGCGAGTTAGCTCTGCGACGCATACTGAAATCCAGAAAGCAGAAACGTACGACTTCAGTTAGATCTTTCTGCGTGCCAGTAATCAACTTTGAAGCTACTAGCTACATAGACATGATCGATTGGCAGAAAACTCCGATCACAGAGCCTCCAATCGTAGTGGACATTGACGAAGATACTTTGTTAACCATGATCCGGGAAGAAGAAACGCCAAGACTGGATTTCGCCCGCTATCCTTGTCACACCCAGGCAGTAGAGAGACATATCAAGCTAGTGACAGAAGCATCCGAAATGGTGTGTGGTCCAGAAAAACGCGACGGATTCATTAGAGCACGCTTGGAATCGAGATCGAAAATGCCAAAACTGGACACCAAAGCCCAACATCATTTGTAGTTATAAAAACATGTTAGACAGTTTGCATGTGGTTTCCTTTCACAGATATGGTTCTTATTACTTGTAATGTTATGTACAGACTGTTAAAAAGTTAAACCATAACATAAATATGTTACTTATAAAAAAATGTTTTTTTAAAGATTATTGCTTTTTTATCGAAATATGCCTATACTTTAGGTCAATTGTGGAACCTCAATATATGCTTTAAATTGTCTAATTGTTTGCCACATTACTAATTGCATGTGTTACCAAGTTTTTATAGCTATCCAAACAAGATATTAAGAAAAAAAAATTTTCACTCCACCCTAATATATATATATATATATATATATATATATATATATATATATAATTCTGATAAGTTAATACATAATTATATCACATTCTTAAAGAATTATAGAAAGTTGATTAAAATTTATGATGTAAAATAGAATTAATATTTCAGTTAAGTTCAAAGAGATTCAATAATAATAATAACAATAATAATTAATAACAAATAATAATAATTATAATAATATTATATTATACAAACCTTAGAATTAGGAGATCGTCTTTTAATTTTGTTTATACCTTCAAGAAATTTGAAAAATTCCTCAATCAGTGAATTCTGTTCCACAACTGATTTGTCATCATATATATCGCATCGTATTTTTTTGCTAGAGATACAAAATTTAATAGGAAAAAATCAACCATTATTACAACAAAATCTGCTAGCTTGATTAACTATTTTAAAAATAATATATTCTGTTTTCAATGACAAATAGTAAGTAGTAATTGGAGAATTAATCCTACTTGCTCACCTTCTATACCGATTTTCTATGGTTTAGTTACCCGCGTTTATGAAATTGGATAATAAATTTTAAATCTATCAATTTACATCGGTAATAAATAACTAATGATAATATGGAGAATATTTATTCCTATTGTAATAACATTTTCACATTTTATTTATGATGAGAATCAAATTAGGACATCAAATATCATCACAAAGAAAGCAACTTTATGTACAGCTCTATCCATATTTTCAATTAACTCAACGAGGCGTAGAAAATATATTTTAATGTAAAAATATTAACAGTTTTTGGATTCGAAGTTTTGAAACTATAAAGCACTAAATATTTTGAGTTAAATCAATATTTCATCTGATCTTTATATGTGTTCCTTTAGTATTTTTTGTGAAATGAGGTCCTATATATTATTTGAAAAATGAACTCTGTAATAGGAAGATACTAATTAGGTTTATAAGATTTACAGTCACAATATAAAAATTACATATCAGATATAAATTTGAAAATAATTTTTATATATTATCAGAATTCGAAATTTATTGATATAGAAAATATTAATTCCGAAAATCAATATTAATCAATAATAATATGCACATGAGTAAATTTTGACTAAAAACTTTAAAATAAGATGATATTTAAGGAAGTATAAAATGTTAAAGGTTTTCCTGTAATATTATAATGAATCATCTTCCATAATTCACTTTAACCTTTTATAGGACAAATTGATTATTTCGGAATTTGAATTTTAACTAATATATTTTTGAAATACTTAATATATAATACTTACTAAGCAAGCTTAACTTTATGCAATTATTATTGTTTCACAGCTGCGATTTTGCCATTTATAAATTATATAATAATTTCTAGTTCAGTTATTCTTCAACTTTTGTCTACTTTATAAAGACAACAGCCAGTCGAATATATGAGTACTTATTTTAAATATCATAATAAATTATTGAATCGATTATTAAATTATTAAATTGATTATTAAATTAATAAAATATTATTAAGGTAAACCAAATACTACAGGTGCAAACTTTTACTTAGCCCCTTATAGAACAAATTAATGATTTTGGAATTTGAATTTTAACTAATATATTTTAATATACTTATTGTCTAGATAAAATAAATTTGATAAATAAAAATAAAAATATTTCTTAGTTCGTCAGAAAAATCAAAGATTTCATCGGTTAATATATGGACCAAAGATTGTTTAGCGTTATGTAAGAAATAAATTTATGTAATAAAAAAGATAGATATTTGTACAAAATTTTATTACAAAAAATATAAACATTTCAAACATTATATATTTTTACAACTATTCTTGTGAAATGGTTCTATTAGAAGCTGCTAAAACATCTTCTAAATTATTTTTTAAATCCGGTTCAAAAGTTAACGTCATAATTCCAAGTATTTATTCAATGAAATATTGTATAATTTCCAAACAAATTTTCAGCGTTGAATAAAATATTTCAAAAACCATCTATTAGAATTTCAATATGTAAAATATATTTATTTAAAAATGATTTACCAATAAAAGTTTGTTTAATTTTTTAATTTAAAAATTTCAATTTAAAAAATCCAATTTAAAAATGTTTTTAATAGTTATTTCAAATAGTTATTTATAATTATTATTTATCATTTAAAATTATCTTAATAAATCATTGAAATATTTAATTCTCAGCTGAAAACACTTCATCTGTTCAAAACACAAAACGGCACATTACACTGTTTACATACATATACTGTTCTTTTTGGATTTTTTACAGTACTACAAAAGGCTTTCTACAAGACTATTTCTATGTAACAACGCCAACTTCACGAAGTTAGAACAATAAATTAACCAAAGAGCGTTCTCGGCAAAGTATTAAAGTTGATGTTTATATGGGCGGTATTAGAAATATATACCTTAAAGCAACTGGTTAATATATTAACCAATTTCAGCCTTTGCCATATAAAGGGTTAAGGACCACATTGAGCTATGAGGTGGGAAGTCAAATTCAAGAGTGTTTAGGGTAAAAAAACTTTAATTCGGTTTTGTATTTTATATTGATTAATATTTACGATTCATAATATTGACTTTCAATAAAATCTTAATTTATTTGGTCACATTTGATCTGTTTTCTTTTTTTATAATATTTTATTTAATTTTTGATTTTTTGTCTTAACGAATTATCGAATATGTACCATAATTGATAAATTCTTACTTTTTGTCCATATCCATTATGACCTTAGTAGCCGAATGTGTTGGTAGTAAATAAAATCTGCTACGCCAAAACTTTAGAGACTAATAGCAGTTATAATAATAATTTCACAACAAATACGCTTTTACTGGAATTAATTTGTAGCGACAAATATCGTCGGTGCTTTCATTGATATTTCCACCGTAATTCAAAATGTAATGATCATGATAATTCCAATTGAACTTTTCTAGCATTTGAGTAGAGAATTTCGTTTTGGACATCATAAAGTCCTTGGAGTCAGGCATTTTCAGACAATAATTATAAGTGATATCAGGCAAATTATTCGTGTGTCTAAATGAATATGTACATAGAAAATTATCGTCTCAAGAACGGCAGTAAATACCGAGGACTATATTGCGTAACATGGATGAGATCTTGTTTCATTTGAATACTATGAAAAATGCGACCAAGTCCGAATTTATAAATGGCCTGTGAATAAAAAGATAAGAGATATGAGTTGGAATATTTTATTATACATTTTTATCCTTTATTTTGAAAGAACCTTTTTTATTAATATCTTTAGAAAAGCTGCTAGTTGAGTGGTTCAAAGTCGGGGGATTTGTAATCAATTGAAATCCCTATGATTGACTGATTATGAGAAAATATTATTGATCTCTATGAAACCTGGTTTAATCTCTGATAAATCAACTCTTGGAAAACATCATGAATTCCTAGAGGTTTTCTGTGAGATTGATTATTCATATCACTGCTACTATTTAAACTGAAAATAAGTGGTTTATTATTTTTGATTAGATATACGCATAATTAATCAAAATATAAAGAATCCACATTGTGAAACAAGAGAAACAATTGGTTAACTGTTCATTTATCAAAAAATAAATAAAGTTCTTATAGTGATATTTGATTCCAGGGCAATTAGGTAACAAACAGTTCGGTACCGTTGTTTTTGGTGACATGCAATTCGGTAAGAGGTATTATTAATAAAGCCAATAACTTCAAGTAAGTACAATATATACAAAGCAATTTGAAATTCCACTATGAAATACTATAAACAACCAAGAAAAAAAGCTAATCTTTGGAATATTAAAATATTAAAGCCAATTAACTGAAAGTCTCCTTATGGGGTTAATTCAAATTTAGCGTTCAATATGGAAATTGTAAAAAATACTAGAGTTTGTAGAATGATAGTATACTCTTAGTTTTTATACCAAAGACACAAACTTAGTGTTGATGGTACTTCTGAATACTAGATTTATTGAAATGCAACGGCAGAGGAATTCAGTAATTATTAACGCCAACGATACCTTGCAATAACGCACAAGTTCCTAGAAAAATCGAAAAGAGCAGCATAAACACAGAAGCCTATAGCTGAAATCACACGTAGGGTTTTAATAGATGTTTCTGACGAAGGGCGTGCTTCATTGACGTTACTCAGACCGGAAAACCAATTCGGCGTTCACACCACAAAGCATGAAATCCAGTACCTCTACCGGCTCGTTACCAGGATGTAGATTTAATTGAGACTAATCTACAGAATACATTGAGTGATAACAACTTCATTCTTTTTGACAGCGCAGATGAAGACCGCATTTTGATGTTTGGAACAGATGCGAATCTGCACTTGTTACACAAACCTATGTCTCGTTGGTTATGTGATGGAGCATGTAACACAGTACCAACTATATATGAACAGCTTTACACCTTTCATAATCTCTGCAAAGATTCAGTGGTGCGACTCCACCAAATACACTGTTAGCGAACAGACTCGTCACCCGAAATTTAATAGATAATCCTTTAGAAAACCGCGAACTTGTCTATTCATTAGTTATAATAATTTCTGTTTCTCGCTGAATTTTTCCAAATTCATTAATAAATTAGTAAATCTCACAACATGTAAACACGAAATAGCACATTAAAACCTTAAAGAGATTATAAAAATTACGAAAAGTTGTCTTAATGGATTCTAAATGAATATTATTTATAAACTCGATAATCCTACTGACACATAGAGGGAAAAAATCATACTTTTACTAATAATAATCAATTTATTAATATAGCATGGTCCTAAATAAATAAAAAAGAAATATCTGTCCTTCTCTAATGAATATAGGGTTTTTATGTAGAACTAAATTTTTAAGGTTTAAATATCAATGAGTTTTCCTATACGTAAAATATCGGAACTGAAAAATGACAATTGATTACAACCTGTTAGCCATTAATTGATAGTTCGATTCCAAAAATTCATCCTCGAGAACTCTTGCACTCGGATAATAGTCAGAAGTGATAGGCAACATTGCAGGTAAGGTCAAAGATTTCCAATCGACTCCTAAAAATGTATACTTGCTCAAATAGAGACACATACATAATTGTGAAAGCGGTTAACACAAAATGCTATAAATTATTAGATATATTTCCCCCACAAATCCAGCACAACAATAATTTGGATTTATAAATTATTGAAAATATTCACATCGGTAAATCAATGACAATTACTAAATAAGTTACATAAAATGTGAAAATATTGATTAGTTATTTATTCTAATTACAGAATTTGCACACATTTATATGCCTTTATTTATATTTAATAATAATAATAATAATAATAATTGGTAAAGAATATTGGTGGTTTAGATCAATGATTCTGAAACTTTTTACATACAAGAAATTATAATATATCTGAATAAATTAACAATAATTTACTATTCGATTTTATTAAACCGTTAAATAGAAATGTATATCGAGAGATGAAATAATGTTTAAATAAAAATAATTACAATATTATCTTCAATGGCTCAAATACGTTAGTGATTGTAAATATCTTTTAAATATCCAATTTAGCAATCACTGGTTTATATTATATTATGATTATTATTATTATTATGATTAAATTAACAAAGAGGAAAGTTTCAATTTATAAGTTTTTCTATATGATTTTCAAAGTGATTAGTGACTGAGGAGTGCTAGGAATAATGAAATTTTGTTTTGTTAATTCAAAGAATGACTATTTATTACTACACAAAAAGAAAACATAGAGCCTGCACCTAAAATACAGAACACAATGGGAAAATTAACCAATACTCAGTTTTGAAATCTTTAATTAAATTAAAAGGGATATTGATAAACTAAAGAAATTTTAGAAATAGAGATGAAATCGAATCAAAAGTATCGAAAATTATTTCCACAAAAAGGAAATTTATTCAAAACCATACCTAATCTAAAATTAATCATGGATCAGAATGAAGAATTCTTACATTCATTAACTAGTTTAGATTATGTAGAATTCAATTATATCAAATCAGGACTCAACTTTTCTCTTAAACACAAATTTATTTACATATAGTTCTTAAGTAGTTTAAAAAATTTGGTGTCACTCATTGGTTTATCACTAACCGGAGTGTTTCAGTAGGTAGTCAACAATGTGAAGAGTTTCCTTCTAATTCTAGCAACGTTTCAGAAATTAAACCTGCAAATCTCCTAGAAAATTACTATCGTTCCAATTAGTGATAAATCTATGGTAAACAACATGGGCACCAATCATCTATGATTAAACTACTTAGAACTCATAATTTCTCTAAAATTGAAAATTATGATGCTATTTATTGTGTATTTTTATTATAGACATTTAGTGACTTAATTTATCAGCTTAAGGCAGTTTTACACTAGTATTTTTATTTAATTTAAAGTAATTTTGATAACAAAATGTTTAAAGTATTATTTTTACATGAAAATATGAATTAAGTTTATTCATTATTTATTAGTAAATGAAAGTTAATTTCTATGATTTAAAAAATAATTTTATAATTCATTAATTTTAAAGAATTTTTTAATAAAAAATTTAATTTGGATAATGTTGAACGCAATGATTTTAATGATCACTAATTTCGCCATTCGTACATCTTTTTCACTATATATTTCGATAGCATCACTATCATCATCAGCTAACCTACATTCATGAAGGATGAATAACTATTCTATATTGATAATATATAAACAAATTATAAAATATATAAATTTTAAATTATAAATAAAAATTTCAAACAATTAATTTTTTTAAAAATAATTTTCAATAATCAATTATATTTAAACTTTTAAAATTATTTAAAAAATATTATTTTAATTATTTTTTTAATTATTTAACATAACTATTAAAATAATTATTTAACGTAACTATACATCAACTTACAAAAATTTAATTAAAAACATTCAACACACAAGTATTCACTGAATTCTGCACATTGAATTTAGGATTAAAAGTTCTTATCGATAATGCGTCACATATCACACGCTAAAAACAATTATCAAAATTTTTCGATAAGATTTTAAAATCCGACATTCCCAATTCTCTCATACAGACTTTATTGTAATCCTTAATATTGTACACTCCCTTCGGCCGACAGTGTTCTTGAACTCGAGTACAGAGATGACGGGAAGTCTCTGCAATGTATGTGGCATTACACCCATTACACGTGAATTGATAAACGAGATCCGAACACAACCCAACCTGCGTTTGAGATTTACTAACGATTTTGAAACAATTCCATAATTCAATGTACCCAGCTGTTTACCAATCTTTCTTTTGAAATCCTTATATCCTTCTATACTACCCCAGAGAGTTTTTGTGAATTTAAATATAAAAGAAACATGGTGAAACGATTGGTTTATAGATCATGGTGCTTATCTTCCACTTTTAAAAATTCAGTAAAAAGTGTAGATAAATTAGTTGAATTACTAGTGAAGAATGGCTACTCAAAACGGTTTTTATTGTTAACGTATGTAGTATGAATGAATGTAAATTGACTGATATTGCGAATGATGTAGTGAATATGAGTATTGATACTAACAAATAAGTCAAAATATACGAATGTATTGCCGTACAATAAAATTCAAAAATCACACAGGTTTATGTTGTTATTTGTTGTTCATATAACAATAGTGAAGTTAGCTTGAAATTGAAAAAGCGACGTTGCTGGGTTTAACTGATTGCTTTATAAAAAGACTTCGTTAAAAGAAAAAATAGACTAACACTCATCATGACAAAAAAGGTATACCTTATATTAATGTTTTTATATATTTTTAACTTTATTAATTTTACGATTTTGAATTCCTGGGAAAGCTTTCAGGTTAACCCATTATAGTAAAAACACTATAATAATTAATAAAATGGAAAATTTGAAAAATTTCCTCATTACCCCCGATTGTTTCATTGTTACCCCATTTGGGGTAATTTATCCCGGTATTTATCCTGGTCTCGTGTAAGCCATTATTTAATGTCATCAATATAATTAAATGTCACTTGGTTATAACACTGGGTTGGGTTTATTTATATTATTAATCTTTAAATCAATGTCCATATAGCCATTACATTAACTGCATCAAAAAATACAAATTTATTGTAAAACATGTGTGTATTACACACAACATACGAGACATAATTTCTAATCAATCCATTTTATAGAAAATTAAATTTTATGATATATATATTATATGAATAAAATTCTAAAAAAAATTACGTTAACTGTATGAAAAATACAAGTTTATCGTAAAAACATGTGTGTATTACACACAAAGCGACAAACTAAAATTGTAATTGAGCCATTTGTAGAGAATTAAATTCTGCCTATACATTTACACTTATATCCCAATCGGACCGATGAAAAAGGGCTAAAAAGAGGGGAAAACAGTATAGTAGGGTAGGATGAGCAGTATATACCTTTATTATGTCATCGATTACACAATACGTCTTTTTCCTGGCTCCTCATTCTAATTGCCGGTTGGTGTATATTATAAAATTTGTTGATTTTTTTTAATTATAGAAAAACCGGATGTAATGTTAATTTTGGTAAACAAACATACTTTCATTATAGATAAGTTTTAGATTTATTTAATGAGGTTTTATGTATTAACAATTACACTTAGCAGTAAACCTGCACCTATTGCTTATGTAAAAGTGAATGAAGACTAAGGACAAATTTTGAGTTATTATTCTTTCATCATATCTGTCAGTAAATATGGAATATGTGAAAAAGTAGTACCAACCGGATTAAACTATAATTACAAATTTGAAACCTGAATTTTATATTTATCCATGTAATAATAATAATTCAATTTTAAACAAATCTCACCTGTTATCACAAGAAAAACTAGTTCTGAAACCGGTGATAAAGTATTTCAAAACAAATAACTCATGCTCTAAGTACCAGCTACAATTAGCAGTTAATACAAAATCACAGATCAGGATTTTCTGACATTAGAAAATGACTTGATAAACTGTCAATAATTTATCAAGAAGGGAACTTTTTTTATTATAACAAATGTGAAATGTGCAAGTTTTAATTTATAACTATTTTAGTGCTGCAAATCATATTGCTTTGTACGATGGAAGAAATACTGACCTGTTATAATATGTAACTAAACTCAACAGAAACATATAGCAACTACATTGATCAACATAAAATGGTGTGAATAATACATTTCATTCAGTTAATATTATGCCAGCCAGTAATATATACATATATATAATGGAGTAATATATAGAAAATAGAAAATATAAAGCAAATTTTCAACAGGAAATTACCAATTAGTTTGATAGATTCTTCAACATCTGAACAATTAAATAATTAAAATAACCAATTAAAATAAAATTGTTTCAATGTATATATTGGAATATCTAATATACTTTATTTCTACGAGTAATAACAAGGAATGAAAGCGGTGGTAAAAAGACAGAAAGAAATGTACATGGTTTAATTAGCATTGACAATTAGCGCACTAGGGAATTATAAAAGGAACAGATTACTGAATTTTGATCAGAAGTGGTAAAACACTAATTTACTGCTGATATCGGTTTCATTGAGTGCTGAATGCTATGCATCGAAAATATGGCTCGAAAATTTCGACATAATTTTTCTGTGTTTGAAAATATCTTCTCCCGTAAATAACTCAATGCTTCGAGAAATAATCTAAAATTCTACCATTTTTATCTTTTTTTTCGACAAGAAACTTGAACTAGAATGTTTCCATTTATTAATTCATCCTTCTTAACAAAACAACAGAAAAAGTTACATTTTTTATAGTTAGATAGATAATCAATTTTTTCCCAAGCTCCAATTTATACCTTACATGGCGAACTTTTCTTAATCACAATTTCAAAATAGCATCGTGATCTTTACTGCTAAAGCTTCCTAGTTGCACATATCCGAATTAATACCCGCCTCCAGAAAAGATTACAGTTCATAAAATATAATTTAGGGATATAATGTAGTTTGTCCATGTGGATAGCTAATATAAACAAATGAATGAAAAACTAAGAACTCGTGGGTAAATAAGTCAAAAAAGACTAATCTTATATTAACCTTGTCACAATATGTCTCATAGATTCTTGTTTAGTCAAAATTCGACGTAATTTCATATAGCACCATTGGAGAACAAAGAAAGCTAATGCAAATGGGAAGATGGGTTGAGGTACATAATTAATATTAGTATTTAGATATAATTATGAAAAATGAAACAAACAAATCAATTATTAATAACTGCAAACTTGCATAAACGCAAAGATTATAAAAGAAATATTATTCAATTTATAAATCGCAAATCATGTTTGTGCAGAGCACCAATAAAGCTATAACATCGAATAAAAATATTAAGCAAGAAAAAGGAAAATCGAATCAATTATAAGCTATAAAATTGCTAAAGTATACAAATGTCTAACCCAAATGATTTGTTGGACTTTCATCTTCTTTCGGTTGATCCCAACTCCATTTCTGTTCGCCTTCGGTAAATAATGTATGAACACGACGGTTTATTGAACCTTTTATTGATGAGCCTTGATGAAAGGATTCTAAATTTGATTTGGAAATATTATGAATTTCCTTAATAATATCGACATCCTATATTATTAAGATGGGCAGAAAAAACTTGTTTTGGAAAATTTTTATTTTTTATAATGATATTTTTCATTTGAATGAAATTTTTTTCCAAAAAAGTATCATGTTCATCTAAAACACTAAAAGTGTTATCACATGTATACATACATACCTTCACTTAAGTCACTGTTGATAAGGTTTCTATGTTAAGTCTCGATTTGGCACTATTCCAGAAATCATTAATAATTGAAAGTACTCTTTGAAATGTCACATTAGTGCTCGATAAGCACATTGCAAGTAATTTCATATTTTTTATAGGAACATGCTTATTTTTAAAATCTTTGTTTATTTCTATCCAATTCTATTTCTATTCCGTTCATATAATTTTTCCGTGGAATAATACATATTTACACGCTTAACTTCATCATTGTCATCAATAACAATATCGTGATTTTCTACCATTTAATGAACTGCATTAAAATCCCTTCCCGGTTTAATTTATATTTACTGTATATTCTCTTTGAAAAGATCCAAGCAATAATTGATTTTCACAGTATTATCCAAAAAAATTAGATCACAGAGACCATCAAAAAGAAGTATTGTAATGCTGGTCATCTTAATATAATATGTAAAGGCCAAGAACTAATAGAATTACATCCAATTAGATATTTTAAGATACATTTATTCAGTTTGAATGATCATTCTCAATTCATTGGTTGCTTATTTACAATTTCTTAAAATTGTCATCTGAGAAAAGAGTAACAACTAAAAAAACAAAAAGAAATTAAAAAAAGTCATTCAATACATTTGTCATATTTAATCACTGAGATTATTAACTTCTACGGACACCACGACAAATATTTATGTTGATTTATAATATCCTTAAAATATATCCTCCGATGAATATATTATTAAATTAATAAATTGGTTAAAACATATCAAGTGTAAAACAAGAATCTTGAAAAAAAAGATTTAATTACATATGAATATTTCGTTTAATATATAAATCACATACCTATTTAATTATTTGAATTATTTTTATAAATAATTCCGCTATCGACAAGTTTATTAATCAATAATATATTAATCAAATTCAGTAAATAATTTAATTTTAATCCAGAGTAATTTTTGTATATATTAAGTAGGTGGTGATCAACGTGTTAAATAAAATATATAAACTCAGTTCAAAATTAACAATTTCAAATATACGTTTAATTTGGCTAAGGTAGTACATAACCATACAAGAGTCAATTTCAAAATTATTAAAATAGTGAATTGAAAAAATTATGTTTTCATTAATATTCATATAAAAAATTGCATTTCCCAATTTTAAAAATTCAAAAGTATTTATGTGGAACTTTTTCCAATTTTTTAATCGTAACTGAAAATAAAATTGCGAAAAAAACCATAAAATAATAATTAACAGTTAAAAAGTTGATTCCGGATAATCCATTACAAGACGAATTATCTTCTATCTTAAGCATGATAAAATCGTTTCTTGATCATTATTTTCTCTAATTTCTTTAAATGTAAAATATTGAGTAATTGTAAATTTTTCAAGAGAACAGTACATTGATAATATTACAGCATTAGACAATTTGATTACATTCCTTCATTCGACGTAACTTAAATATCATTTCAGGAATTTTTATATTTGGATTTATAATATCATAAAGTTATTTGGAAAAAACTTGATGTCTAAGCAAAGCAACTACTAACATTAAAATGAACTTGCAACTATCTCATTTTCTTATACTTTACTTTAAAATTGAAACATAATCTTGTTTCTTATTTTCACAATATGAAATGGTAAAAAGTTCATATTTCATCGACTTATTTGAAAGGGCACATCAATGTGATCTAGCTTGATCTTAATCATAAACTTTTTACAATCTTAAGGATAAAGCGCTATTAAATGAGGCATTTACAGTTTAATTTTTTCTAAACTATCCATAAGAAGCGTAATTTTTTAGATATTTTATGTAACAAATCTTTCCTTAATGATTTTCATGTGGTAAATATATTTTTATTTGTTATTTATTTCTATGAAATAAAAAATTGTCGATGTTTAAAATAGAAATATTTTGACGATGTTTAAGTATAAATAGTATAAACTAATGACTGATATAGTAAAAGTTTAACTTTGAAAATTTTGAATTTTTTTTCTCGCTTAATTAAAACTAAAGATTAATACTCAATTGGCAAATATTAGCATTGTCATTATATAATCACTTTATTAAAACAAAAGTCAAGATACTTGGTGACCTTGAATAAGAGAGAATTTCTCGACTCTAATGGACAATTTTGTTTCACATTACTAATTTTACACTTTTTCTGGCATCATTATGCTACAATTCCATTAAAACAAAATTTTTAAAAAATATACATTTAAACATAAGTTTGAAATAATTTTAAAAAGATTCGACTAGAAAGCTCACATTTCACTACCAAATTTCAATTAAAGCTTAAAAATAAGAAATTCGATTTTATGTGAATATTATAAAGATATTTTAATTTTTAACAAAATAAACATTTTGTAATATTCTGGGAAATTTAAACTCAACCCGGATCCTGGGAGAAAATCTTTACTTTGCACATTTTCTTAAAATATCTTATCTATTCAGGAAGTGTTTTCAAGAGTTCACAAGAAACTTAAAGTAATTTATGATGTTAGTTTTTTATTTTAAAAATGAGATTTTATTCCAAAATTTAAGTTGTCACACAAATATTTTATCAATAAAGTTCAATTTTAGAATTTTTTTAAATAAATATTACTTTGACTGCCTCCTCCTTGAAATGAACTTGGTAATGGACTAACAGCATTAGACTCGTCGCTAATCTTATCATTAATAATATGAAACTCAGCCTTTTCCATTATTACACTTGAATCGTCAGTCTCACGAAATGGACTTTTAGGGCTAAGACTAAACGTTTAAATAATTCGTCAGGATTATGGGATTTGAAAAAACTACATAGTTTCTCGAGTTGATAGACTAGATGTAGATTCATCAGATTGATCAGACTTATTATTGGCCTCAGTGTATAATTTATAATAATTTTTCCAAGCCTTTACAATATCGTTATTGTAAATGAATTAAAAATAAAAATAATACTTCAGCCATATTTTTTGATTTTTTCTTTTTGAATCCATATAAATCAGGATTATTAATGGCTAATTGATGATGTAATTGAATCGGTTTATTATTTTTATCTAAAACAATGCGCATTTTTATTGGATTTATGTGCATTTTATACAATAAATATATTTGAAGTAACATATAATAACATCGAGTTTTAGAAGATTTGAACATTAATTATAACAGTAAAATACCGGAATTCTTAAAAAAAGCAATCGAAAATAATTTTATACACGGGACAAATCAAGAATATTTATTTCATTCAAAAAACAACTGACGTGAAAGGTTTAGATCGAATATTTAAAATATCTAGCAAATGTGTTGGAAATTCATCATTGGTTTGGAACTTTTTATTTTGTCGCCAATGGAAGTTTTTAGAGATCAGATTCAAATGTACATAATCAAAGAGGTGTATTGATGAATCAAAAAGTAAAATTGATAATACTAAATATGAAGTGTGAAACAGAAATGAGTGAATAAAGATAATCCATTGATGATGTAAAATTTGACTTGAGTGTAAGAAGTCGAAGTATTATACTTATTTCATATCTTTTAGTCTTCATTCCAAACATTTTAGTTTCACAAAATGAACTACGAATCTATATAATAGATCACTCTTCTAAGATTTACCTGATATTATCGCATATTTTAATTATAGAAGATATTATAGCTTTTTAGGAAGAATGTATGTAAAATATAAAGTTTAAATTTGGCAAAATATTTATTCGTATAATTAAAAATTTTTAATTTTTCTTGGTAAATAAATTTGACAAATATTGATGCTACATTTCTTCTCTTAGTTAATGACTTTGATTGTACAAGCTGCCAACATATTAATGGATTATCAAATAAGAACGTTATAAATAAATAATATATATATATATATATATATATATATATATATATATATATATATATATATATATATATATATATATATATATATATATATATATATATATATATATATATATATATATATATATATATATATATATATATATATATATTAGTTTGAAATTTAAAAAAATACGATATAAGACATCAGTAGATGGAAGTGTCACCGCTGGACCAACCCACATAGAAAATATCTAGGTCAACTCAGAATTTTATGTAGGTCACAAAAATATACTGTGTTTAGACAGAAATGGATGCTTTCCATGGAAATGAACTCCAAATTAATATGTAGGTCATGTCATAATATAACATTTTCGTACCAGTCATATATTATGAATTATAATGGTATTATTAAACACATGACGAAACAGTAAATAACATAATCATTAAATGTCATAATATAACAACTTCCATGTATTATCAAACATAGATAAACTTATATTATAGAATTAAAATAGTATTCTTTAGCAGGTAGTCAGAGATAACGTGAGAACCGAAAATTGTTATTTTCAATCAACATGTGGTTAGAAACAAAGTCTAAAAATATCTTTTTATTGAATAAATCTTTAACTGCAGAACATTTTACAATAATCCTCCTAAATAATGAAATTGGTTAAGGAACCTTAAATATGTTCTTGGGACTTTATTTCACGAAATTGATCGCAATCCATTCAAGATATAAAAAAGAACCAATGGTCATCTCAACAACTTTCATAAAAACAATACCCCGCCTAAAACGCTTTGTTATTAAAGATTTAGCCCCTGAAAGATAAATAATTAAAAAATTTCTAGAGTTGATTCGGATTTAGAATGATTTTTGAAGATTATTGATTAATTTTGATTTTCGTTTGATGCGTAAAAAACAAAATAACTTTACTCGGTTTTGATCAAATATCCCTATGGAACATAAGATTGCACTTCTTTTTGATTCTTTATAATATTGTTTAAACAAGTAAATCATAATAAAAGCCTTTTACTGCAAAGTATATATTGAATGAAATGAAAATAATATTTGTCAAATTGATTTATCGAAAAGTATTTCATTTTATTCAATATATACTTTGCAGCAAAAGGATTATTATATTATTTTTAATTAATGCTTTTTAATGGTTTTTATAAATTCAAAACAAACAAACAAAATTCTTGCAAAAAAACAAAGTAAGATAAACATATCTGTCAAAATCTGAGTTGAATATGAAGAATTATACGATAATTATGGATAATGTGGTACTCCACAGGGTTTTAGGTGTTGGGAATGTTATAGCGCATTATTGACACAATATTTTATTTATTCCACCATATAGTCCGCAATTGAATCCCAATGAAGAGTTTTTTTGGTAAATGGAAGCATTATGCCAAATCGATGAATTCGAATACCATTTGAGAACTTGAAAATGCAATCGTAGACGGAGTTTCTTCTGTAACAGAAACTGATTGTTTGGGGTTTCATGGTGACGTTAAGATGTATTTACGAAGAATTTTAATTAAATGGCAAAAATCGAATGTTTTCTTATTGTTCATGTTTGAAGTTAAAAACATGTGTGTGTCGATTGTGTAAACATCATGTTATTTATATGGTGTAAAACTTCTGCTAACTGTTAAATAAAACTATATGATTTTTGTATATATTACAAATTCCTAACTAATCTGCTAGTTAAGTTACATTTTTTTCTTCTTAGTTTTTAGTTTTAGTGTACTATTTTAATTGTTAATGTAGTTTTGTTATTTGTTAATATAGCTTTTTTATACGAGAAACGCTATAAAAACGAAAAATCTTCGAATAGAAAAACTCTTCAAAATTTTAGCGTATAAGGATTTCCCATCATCAATTATGGTTTGAGAATTGCTTAACTTGTTTGATAATGGGTAATCCCAGAATTCCAATTCAATTGAAATATTTTGAAAAAATAATCAAGTTCAAAAATATTTATGTTTTTGTTTCATTCATCTTCACAGTTTCGACTAAATATTAATTTTGCAATCTAAATGAAGACAAATTCAAAATCATATATTTTGAAATTTTAGGAAGTTGAAAAGCTTATCAGATTTCATTATACGAAACGTTAATCATTATATAATATAAGAAGATTAAATTAATTTAAATAAAATAATGACAAGTAACCAAAACAAACCAATTGGGAAAACGTGAGACCATCGGCGACTATTAGACGTGGTACGGACATTAAATCTGTTAGGGGCGAAAGGATTGAAAAGAGCCTTTCTGTGATCTGATTGAATAGTTCTTTTATGTCCCGGTTTAATAGGATTGATAAAAGTATCATCTTTGCTATTGTAACTACCATAACTCCCATGATACAAACCGCCTCGTTCACAATTATTAGATGTGGAAATTACACCCGAAAGATTATCACTTACAATTTCTGGTTTCGATAACTTCCTACATGATATTATTACTTTTAAATTAGTAATAATTGACAAAAGCTTGAATAAAATATTGAATTGCATTGATTATTATGTACTTGATGCGCTATCTCCATTCCATAAAACCCGATTTATGTAAAGCATAATCAAGATAAATGATATGTAATTTGTTAAGCCTTAAATTGGCCAATCAATAGCCAAAAATTTTTAAATTGACTTTACTTGTTTATCTGTATTTAAATTACCACTATTGGTTAATTCTGACTACTCGCGTCTGTGTGCACACACTTCTTTTATCGATGCTTCTGAAATTTTTGTTTATACTTTGTTGGATTGTTTAAAAAGGAGGTTTAGTGGGTTTTTTTTTAAATAAAGGTTTCTGAAATGAATGTGGAATTTTATGATTGTGTTGGATTGTTTAAAAGTTTTTCGATTCATTTTAAATGGTTCAACTCAAAGAATGGATACGAATTCATTGATAGTATTTCTTTGTTCATTTTAAATCTATCGTATCTGGCAATGTAATTTCAATAAGCTGACAGAATATCGTGGTATCGTTGGGGACTCTAGTGATCTTATATTTCTCATTATGGAAATTTATGAAAGTCACGTGTTATCTCATGATGGTAGTAGAATTAATTTAGCCGGAAAAGACTTAAGTGATGGTATTCATGACGCGACTTATAACAGTATGAAATGCGATGTGGATTTTTGTAAAGATTTATATACCAACAGTCTTATCAAGTAGTTTGACAAGTTGCTGATCGAATGAATAAAGAAATATCAACTTTGGTTCAATTATCAATGACAATTAAATGGTGAAAAGAATTTATCAATGTTGCATTATGAAAGAATTCTGATGAAAGGTCAGGAATTGTTAAACATGGAATTGTACGCGATTTTGATGGCTTAATAAGTGTCGAGAAGATTTAGAAAATAATAATAAAGGAGATAACTATAAAACGGATTACACGATAAATGCTAAATATTTCTATTTTTATTGCATTGGTTACAAAATGAACTGGTAACAATGTAAATGTAACAATCCAAATGGACAATATTCGTCGACATTTTGGGAAAAAGAATGTTGATAATTTGAATGGCTTCTATGACAATCTAGTTTCAATCGACATTATCAAGCACTTGAAATAATTTTCAACGATCACTGATCTCATGAAAGTCACAATACTGCACGAGATTATCAAAACAGAAGGTGATTCAGTTAAAGTTCCTCAATCTTAATTACAAACTTCAATTTTATTTTTAGGCCCCCTATTATTTGTTTTTAACAATTTCTTTTCATTTGTTTCTGTCAATAGTTAAATAATTTGAAATATAAACAATAAATGATAATTTAAGCCTAATTTAAGATATCCCTTGTCAATTTCCTGGAATTTAGTTTCTTTTATTTTCAAAATGCTTTTGGATCTTCTCTTTTATTTCCTGTTTCTTCTCGTTGGTTAAAATAATATTATAATAATATTAACTTTTTACTGAAGAATTTAAGTTAAAATTTTTTAATTAAATGTATTTTAAAATTCAACACGAAACACTAAAAAAATTGTCAAATTCTATAATTAACTCATAGAAATGTTATGTTTAAATAAATGTTATGCGTATATAAATTTAAATATTTTAACAAATTTTTTATTCCCAATGATCTTTAAAAAGTATATTTGATCTATTTTTCTATATAATTTTAAATTTTAAATTATTATTTTAAAATTTTTAAAATCAAAAAAGCATTTTGAAAAAAGAAAAACCAATTAATATTAAAATTTATATAAATTTATAAATCAAAATAAATATTGAAATTTATTAATCAATTTATATAAATTTATAAATCAATATTACTGTATTGAAATATTTAAAATATAAATTAAAATAAATTCGTGTTAATTTATTATAAATTCCCTTTTCATGATATCGAAAGCTGCCAAACAATTCAAATCGCCAAAAATATTGATAATTTATGAATTATTTTGAATTAATATTCGATGTATAAAATATATTTCATAAATCTAATAGGAATTTATTATGAAACATCTAAAATTACCTCACGAAATTCATTGAATTTTCTGATAGTTCATAAATTAAATTATTATCGTCTTTTGGTTTAGCTAATTTCTCAATCGAAGAACTCTGAAAACATGATTTCAAAAATAAAATATGAAGTGAATAAATATCGATTTTTTATAATTATGCCAATATATATATATATATATATATATATATATATATATATATATATATATATATATATATATATATATATATATATATATATATATATATATATATATATATATATATTAAAATGAGAGTTTGAAGACTATAAATCAGTAATATATCGATGTTTGTTGATACTCACGAATTTTCGGCACTGCCTTTGTCAAGTGAATTTTACTTGAAAAAGGCAGTGCCGAAAATTCGTGAGTATCAGCAAACATCGATATATTACTGATTTATAGTCTTAAAACTCTCTTTTTAATAAATTCAATGGGAAAAAAATCATTGGTGAAATTGGAAAAAAAGTTCTTTGAAAATCAATATTGAAAAATCAATTGAAAAATCAATATTAATATATTAATAAAACAAAAATACAAAATTAACAACTACTCCAATAACCGTATCAAAATAAATAATATATGAATTAATTTAAAATTAATATATTAAAAAAATTCAAATTAACAACCAATCTATTAAAAGAAAAATCGATAAATATATTAAAATTTATAAATTAATATATATAAATTAAAAAATCAATATTAACATACTAATAAAACAAAAATTCACATTAATAACCACTCCATTAAAACAAAAATCGATAAATATATAAATATATTTATAAATCAATATTAATATTGAATTTTATCAATTAATATGAAATTAAAAAATCAATATTAATATATTAATAAAACAAAAATTAAAATCCATTAAAACAAAAATATATCAACCACATTAAAACAAAAAATTCAATATAAAAAACAACAATAAAAGGCATTATACAATTTGATGTGATTTTGTCATCATCACAAAACACTCTTGCATCTGACGGTGACACACCCAACTTTAGAAACGAAAACAAAAAGAAATGATAGATATGAAATCAAATGATGGGGATTGATTTTGTCATGGGTAACAATGGTAATGGCCAAAAATTATATATTATGTATAATAAAGTATAAATTATGTATATGTATATGCGAAAAAAATGAATGAACGTTTTCCTATTATATTATAATTTAAAATTATTTGAATTATAAATATGCAATTATAACCTTTTCGAAAGATACTTTAATTCTGGGAATAAATTTTCCCATTTGAATGGCTTGAAGCTCGTTTACAGACCGATAGAAACTGCAAATCAATATGATAGTAATATTTAATAATAATAACGATGAACCTGTGATTTATCCAATAGGGAATATAATAATGATTATCTGTAATATTTGGGGAACCTTTTTGTGGGAACTAAATTAATATTAAATATAATAATAATAATATTATTAATAAAAATAATAATTATTTAAGTTATAAAAATATGAATAATCATAATAATAAATATTAATGTTAATAATTAAATTATAACAAAATAAATATTAAATAATATATTTTATAATTAAATTATAATTATTATAAATAATTACACTTTAATAATTATAAAATATTTTATACATAAATAATAATATTAATTATTATATAAATAGGCAAAAAATGTACATTTATTTGTCATTAATCAATGCCATTATTATTTTTATTGATCTATGTATTATTGCAATTATAATATAAATAGGCAAATAATTTTACTTCCGTGAATAATCACGCGTTGCAACTAGTAATTATTAATAATTATTAATTACCAAAACGAGCTCAAAAACTCTTGGATATGAATATTGGAAGATACGAAGGAAGAAAAAAGGATGCTAGGAATTGATGATTGAATCGCTCGAAATGACTTGAAGAGGACAGAAACATTCAATTTTATCTTCTGAGATAAAGCACTTACACTAGAAAATTTTCAAAGAAGAAAAAACAACAGATGGAGCAGCTCGAGAATGGTTCATTTAAATAATCAGTCGAATTGAATATTATGGATAGGAATGTAATCAAACAATATTAGAATGAAAGATATACACAACCTTTGAAATCATAGTATCAAAACTATTGGTTAAAGTAATTAATTCAGGAATGAAAGCAGATAAGATTGACAATGAAATTATAACTGACGTGTTAGAGGGAGAAGGTTAAAGGATACACTAACAACAAAATCAGTGATGAGCTCAGAAGAATGTATTCAACTGGCCTAAATGTACGGAAAAGTTGAGAATCAAAAGAAAACACTGAAGAAATTATGGTAATAAACAAAAGTAGTTATTCAGAAGAAATAATGAGAAGAAATCGAGGAACATTTACAAAAGAAACGAATGGATAATTATATGATAATAATAGAAATTTTGCAAGAAAATTCATATCCCAAAAATACTGAGAGGAGTCATGATATCGAACGAAATATGCGAAGAACACCAACAGTATCGCTTAAACATATCGCCGACATTATACATTCGATCTAGAAGCATTCCTGGACTAAGAAACGGTGAATTACAGGCAGGTCAATGTTTTTGATATGGAGAATATGTGCATAAAAAATACGAATGCCCACTAAAAGATAAATATTTAATATGTGGTAAGAGACCACACAATTTTCATGATTGTTACTTATTAAGAACGAAAAAACAACATAGCTATGAAAATAGGCACATTATAGCTTACGTGTAAGATAAAGGAAATTAAAGAAATTACTATGATGCTGTAGAGTTAATTATTTATTATAGAATTCATGATGTAGAAATTGAAAAAAACACGATGAACTCCATTGCTTATATTTCTTCAATGAGGTTGTAAAAAAAGAAAATCAGAATGACAGAGCAGAAAGAATGAAACATCAGACAAAAGAGAATAGAGCAAGATTGTGATAAATGATGTGGATATTTAAAATGTGAAATTCTGGAGCTTTGATTACAATAATTAATGAGGAAATATGAATAAATTCATCAGTCGAAGATAAGGCAGTTGCGAAATCAAAATGTGGTATTCAGGAAGTTTTCATGAAGTCAAAAACCTCTGCGATGTAAATTACCATATGTTGATTGACATAGTAAAGCAGGGACTATTAAAACTATTGGAATTAAAAATATATTTCCTGGCTTTATTGGTGGTGTGGAATGCAGTTAATGGGAATTTTCAATATTGGATCCGAGACAAAAATCAGCAATTATGTAGATAATGAAAGACAGAAAAAATGAATTACCAACCATTAAAAAATAATTAAATAATTTTGAGTCAATATTTATGGCAACTAGATTTGATATAAGATTTACAAGAATCAATGAACATGGTATTAAAACATTTGGGAATCCAACAATACAATTCCCTAGACGATAACCGATGCATCTAGAGCCGAAAATCGACATTGTAATAAGGGTCAACAAAATCTAGATTTATAAGACAATGTAGAAGTCTAAGGACCTCACCATAGGTCGTAATTAGAAAGAAAGACGTTTCAATTATAATGTGAGTAGACTGTCGAAATTAGAAGTATCTCCAATATATCTCAATTACTTAATAACCTATCATGACTTAAGTTCTATCTTTAGATCTTGGAAAGCAAACTATTAGCGCAAGAGAAAGCGAATTTCAATTCAAAAATATCCAATTTAATAGTTTATTTAGACAATATTTTTGAATATGGCAATAGACAAATAAATGATAAGATAAGCCTTTTATTGTAAAAAAATGTATTAAATGAAAAATATTTCGATTGTTAGATAATCTATTATTATTAATCAATTATTAGATCAAGAAATCATTTAATAATAATAATAATAATAATAATAATAATAATAATAATAATAATAATAATAATAATAATAATAATAATAATAATAATAATAAATAATTTCTATTAAAATAATGATTAAATATTGTGTTTTCTGTGATAATACAATCCATTTGTTTTTGCACAGTAATTTACACAAGATTCCAAAATTATCCAAATTTATGGGAACAGCCTATTTCAAGGCATCAATTGTTGGAATCGTGCATAAAAATCTTGTGCAAAAAGAGCATTGGCTGTATTTAATATTTTCTAATGTAAATTTACAATTCTAATAATATGTTAAGTAAATTAAAAGAAAAACTAAGCCTGTACTATAAATAACGGAACGGCATGCAACGGCTGTTCTCCGATACACACGAGATCCATGCCAACACCTATTTCACATTTACTAAGTTCTTTTGCTATACATAATAATTGATCAAACCCAAATCGCAAATTCTCTGCTTGGTAATATGAGTTTGGGCTCGATCAACATTATAAACTCCTGATCCTGCAGTAATCACAACGCAAACTTTCCCAGTCCTCTCAAAATTCCGATCGATGTAGTAATTCTCATACACTGAAAAACAATTAGACAATTACAAGATCACCACAAACATCCCAAATCCCTACAGTTTAATGTGATATTCAATGTCTCGAGAAAGTTTGCATCTTCTGCCGAAGACAGATAACTCTCGCAATTACTGTTACAATCGAAATTGTTTTGTTGAAATTGCTCAAGTTCAGTTTTGTAGTTATTAAATCGAAATTTGAGAGTTTTGATCACTTTCCGCCATTCATTTCCGACATATCTCTCATTTTGAACTACAACACTACAGAAATGAATTATTGAAACGTATATTGTCACTTCTTATGACTTACATGTAAAAATCTTCATAGAATCTCCCGTTTTGATCTATCTTTATGTTACGTTTAACACTATCTGAAAGGTTTTCTAAATTCGTATTATAAAATTGATTGAAAGAAATCATTTCAATTGATGAAAGAAAAACGAAGGATCAAAATTAAAATTATGAGTGGCCTGTTTTAATATGGATAATATTTGTTCCTAGAAATATATATTTTTGCGAAACTTCAAAATACTTAGACGTATACAAACAGAAATATGAGTTTTATTTGAATTATTTAAATACACGAAACAAAACATTTCAAATGTCCAACTTATAAATATTATTTTTTATGTGTAACAAAAATGTGCATTTATATTCACTATTTATCGACAATCTTTCAATTTCTTTTATCATCCATTCAGATTACAAATCAAACTAATCAATCTTAATTCATTTTTTAAACTTTATTGGACGATTTTATTTTTGAAGTATAAAAGAAAAAATGAAAAGTAATTTTATGCAAGCTGAGTGGTAATAAAACAGAAAAAAATAATATAATAAAGATGTTATATAATTTTTTAAATATTTAAATATCATTTGTATTCACCATTGATTAACAATTTTCAATTTCTTTTAACTATTCAATTAGCTTTTAAAAACATTGATCTTAATATTTAATCAATATTAATTTATTTGAATCTAAGTAAAAAATGCATTATATATTTTAAATTAATGTTATTGGATGATTATTGAATTTCATAGAAAAGGAATTTAAGACACTTGATTCGGTAGTTTGTTGTAATCCACTATTAGAATCTACAAGTCCGGGAGACCATTGATAACATAATAATCATCATGCATTAAATAGTATTACTACTTTTATTATAGTAATGATATATTATAAAATTTTTCAATGTTTAACAATCATCACTGTTGTTTTAATAATACATTGCAGTAAACGCGATAATTTGAATGAATAAAATTAAATCTATAACTGCCAACCACGTAAAAAATATTATTTTCTTTGCAGAGCAGCAAGAAAGAAATTTATTGTAGAACTGTCACTGAAGAAAGATTCAAGCTTACCTAATCTCAACATTTGGAGAGAGTGAAAGAATCATCAAATTGGATTATAGATATCGAAGCAGCTACAAAAGAAAAAATCACATTAATCAACATCAATGTTGGACTTGCTAAAATTAATCAAAAATAAGATGAAATATTACTACATTCGTAATCAGAGTAGGAAATCTTTTCAAAGTATGAAATAATAAAGAAATTATTAGAGGTGCTGCACTCAGAAAAAAAATTAACAATCCAATTAGAAGATATTTGATGTTTCATTAATTTATATGAATATCGGGAATATTCACAGCAATTTTCGTCAGAAATATTTGTTGATTCTGTTCAAAAGGTCATTCATGGGTGTCAAAAATAAATTTAGATGATCAACCATTAAAATACCATAAAATAGGTAAGGAATAACTTTTAAGCCAGAAATTACTACTTTATTGTTATTAAAAATCAGAATAACTAATGATATCAGCGGTTCCAAACTTTTTATGATTCAATACAAGGTGTGATTGCTTCGAGAGAAAATAATAATATTGCACATTATGACTATATTTCAAGATTTAATTTTCTTATGTAACACAAGTTTTCGGAACTGTCTTAATCAAATGTTATTGATAAATAAAAAATAACACATGATAAATACTATGCCGAAAATTTGTGTAAAATAGAAAAATAAATTTTTGATCTATAGCTATAATGCAAATAAATAAAATATCCAAAAAAAACAGATCAAAGATGAACAAAATAATGAAAAGGAAAAACTTTCAGTGGCTTTTTCAAAAATATGATAGATTTATAGCCTGTAATGAAAATAAATGAAATGTAAATAAAAAAATCGAAATATTTGTGAGGGAAATTACATATCTTCGAATAGACATTTATATTCCTGAACATTTTTCTTTTTTTAAACCAATTCATATGAAAACAAGTTTATTTTTAACCTTTATAATTTATTTTATTATAATGAATTTATAAAATATTCATCAATCGACATTGAAGAGTTGATTGTATTTTTAGAGGCTTAAAAATTAAATTTTCCAAGCATGACACCTTTGATTGGAAATTATAAATTATATAAAATCGTAACAAAAATCCGTGTTGGTCAAATTGATTAAAAATATAAATATTTATTTTTATTAAATCCATATTAAATTATATTGAAATTAAAATATTAATTAAATTATTAAAAAATCAATAAAAATGATTGTTTGATTAGTGCTGAAAATTGTAAATATATTCACCAAATAATGCAACAACAAACTATTTCAATAATCGAGCCCCCGTCAGATAATTTCCAAATATTATTGTTCCAGTTTTCGCTCTCACACTTTTATTACTGATATTAATAAAAATTCCGAATTATGTGTATTCAACAAAGTCATTGTTATTGATATAGGAGGTAATAAACTTAGTGTAAGTCGATAAAATATGCCATAAAATAGTACAACTGATGTTGATATATAATTAACTTATATGAAAAACAATTGGAAATGAATTATAAAATATTCATCAATAGGCATTGAGGAGTTGATTAACTTGTTAGAGGCTTAAAAATTAAATTTTGCAAGAATTACATCTTCGATTGGAAATTATGAATAATATAAAATCGTAACAAAAATCCGAGTTGGTCAAATTATTAAAAATATAAAGTATAAAATTTTTATTAAATCCATATTAAATTATATTGAAATTAAAATATTAATTAAATTATTAAATAATCAAACAATCATTTTTATTGATTTTTTAATAATTTAATTAATATTTTAATTTCAATATAATTAATAAATATTAATTAAATTATTAAAAAATCAATAAAAATGATTGTTTGATTAATGCTGAAATTTGTATATATTGCACTAGGTGTATGGATAAGTTAATTTAGCAAAGAAAATTTCCTAAAAACCGATGAGAAATGAATTGGGCTACCATTATTTATATACTAATCATAAAGACATTCTCACCTTGATTCAAATTCTTATAAAATAGTCGACTAAATAGTACAATAGTCATGTCATGCCCGCAATTGTAATCCTATAAACAAGAATCCTATGACACAACCAATGCTAATCACTGTAACATACTTGCCATTTGAGAAACAAGTCTGAAATGAAGTTAATTGCTTTATCAAAATACAGTTCCCCAAAATAATCAAATTCCCACATTTCAGTGCTCATTTGAATAAAGATGTGCACCACAGAAGTGGCAGATCGAAAAACCACCTGCATAAACACAGATATTAATAATGGGTAATATGGTCAAAAAGAAAACCCTCGTGTTGGCGCCAAAATATCCACAGTGATTTCTCTGACCATTGCACCACATTTCACTAACTGTTCCTCTACTATTCACCATTACAGCTAAAAATACCACAAAAAATATCTACCTAAAACATCCACCAAAATCCAGTTTTTTCGACATTTGAAGAACAGAATTTTGCTGAATTAATTTTCAATTAAATAACACATTAATAAATGAGAATGACTGTGTAATAATTTTACTTTACAAAATATTAAATGTTCACCATTCATTTCCATTAGATAATTTAAGTTGTTTTTATAAACATTTATTGACATTATTGGTAGACAGAAAGGTTTTTTTTGCATATTTTTCATTGTAAAGCTATGGAAGGTTGGTAAAAAAGTTCCTTTATTTGATAATTTCTGGGACAATGTTTAAATTTTTGAAATGGCTGAACTAAGAGTGCATTAAACAACCTTGAAGGTTAAAAAATCTGTTGATACCCAAAGAAAAATTTAAACAGTTTGAAGAAGCTTATATTATGTCAGGTCTGTGGCAATAATTCTCCCGACCCGGACCCCCGTTGCTGCGATATTTAAAACATTATTCCATAAAAACAATAAATTATTTTCACGTGTTTAGACATTCTAAGTTCTTAAAAAATGAAAATATATGTTTTAATCGGTGATTAAAACCAAGAATGGTGACCACTTCATTGAAACTAAAAAATGACGATCATTAAAACAAAATAGTGATAGTACGTAATTATGTATCTGATGATATAGGGGCCGGCAAAAATCATCTTTTTTATCAGATAGAAAATATCTGAAGATCAAGATTTAAATTTCTGAGAAGTTCGTTTTCTTGTCAACGTCTCTGCCTTAGTCATTATTCTTTACTTAGCTTTTCATGCTTATGTTAGGTAACTAAAATTTCAACTTTAGACCCGATGGCTCCCAAATATAAGAAATGTTTCCTATATAGGCTAACTCTATGTTTGGAATCCTACACTGAATTTCTTGTTCTGTATTTTTTGTATATTTTTTTAAATTTTTTATAAAATTTATTTTTTAATTTTTTTTAAATTCTTTTTTAATTTTTTAATCTATGAAAACTTTATGTTTGGAATCTTACGCTGAAGTTCTTGTTCTGTATTAATTTTCGTGTAGGTCTAGGTATGTTTACTCGGAAATAGATTATGTGCTCAATTCTCAGAAATCAGGCTATCCCTTATGTGAGTTAAAAGTAAGATTTTCCCATGGAGTTTGCATAGCTGAGACACAATAAGCAATGTCCAGTAAATGCAATATAAATGATGTAATCAGTGATTAAAACAAAATAGTGATATTATGTAATCGTTTATCGGCTGGCAAAAAACATCGTTTTTATCAGATAGAAAATATCTGAAGATCAAGGTTAAAATTTCTTAGGTAAATTTTCTAAGAGATCATTAACAAGACTGGAAAATTTAAGATTTAAATTAAAACAAATTGCTTAGACTTGGTTATATGATTTAGTCTGAAAGATGAATGCAAAGCAATGCAACATGGATTTCTTCGTTGCAACTTTAACACGAAATAACTTTTCGGTTACCGAAATCCACCGCTTTCTTGTCAAAAGTTGGGGTGCAGCGAATGTCGTTAGTCTTCTGAGAGTACAGCAGATTACCAAGGAGTTTGCAGGAGAACAGCAAACACATTTTGAGCGAAAAGAAGGTTCAGGAAGTATATCATAATTGTGTGTGAAATGATTGAAGAAGATTGCCACTTAAGCTGTCCAGCCATTTCAAGAGTCACAGACATTAGAGAAAAGAGTGTTCGCCGCATATTGAAATAAGAACTTTTTCAGGAATTTATCTTCAGGAATTACGAGTGCTATCGACGTAGAAAAAACTTCAGTTATTCAGGAGAGGTGAGCAACATTTTCGCCAATATTTGGAGTCAACATCGGATACCAAGCTCACGAGCGAGTTTCAAAATTTTACACGTCACTTCCAGAGTGTCATTGAAGCTGCGGGAGACTATGTCTAGGCTCTGGTATAGATTACACCTTTAGTATACTTGCTCATTGAATTGTGTTTTTAGATTTTGATAAGATTTCATCGACGTAGAACGAAATTTTTTTACCGGCCCTTATAATCACGTGTGCTACGTAATATCTGGTGTTTATGTAACTATATGTATTACTTTACTAATTCTGGTTCGAGGATTGTTTAACACGCGCGGAGGGAATTGATGGGACCTGACACAGTACAAGAGATATGTTTGTTAAAAAGTACAAATCACGGTATTAATATAGCAGAACTAAAAAGATTATTGAAAGTAATATCAAATTATCAACCGTGCCAAATCACTTAACCGAGAAAAATCTGACTAATCTGCATTTTGAATTACTTCATAAGCGACACTAGGAAAAATCGTTTTTATTTGTAACTAGCATTTGGGAGGGGGTGGGGGAATTTTTTTAAAATTTTTTTTATAATTTTTTTTAAATTAATTTATAATTTTTTAAAAATTCTTTTTTAATTTTTTTAAAATTCTTTTTAATTATTTAAAAATTCTTTTTTTTAATTTTTTTAAAATTTTTTAAAAATTCTTTTTTAATTATTTAAAAATTCTTTTTTAATTATTTAAAAATTCTTTTTAATTTTTTAAAAATTCTTTTATTTTTTTTAATTTTTAAAAATTCTTTTTCTTAAACTTTTTTTAAAATTCTTTTAATTTTAAAAAAAATTTTAATTTTTCAGAAAATGTTTTACAATAAAAAAGCCAAATTATTTTTTCTCACTTAAAAGCATAAATTTTCAATGAAAATATATTTTTCTCATTAAAATGCACTCAATAGATTCCATTTCTTCTCGTCTGGTCTACTAACTCTTTCCTTATGATCTGTGAATACATGGGCAAGTTCAGCTATAGACTTGAATATAAAACCTTCCTCAAATACTCTTAATAATTGCGTGAAAATTATCAATTGTAGATGAGTGTGTAATAATGATTTGCCTTATCCAATCAGAAGACGAGATTATTTTGAAGATGATTCAATAACATATTTTTTAAACTCGATTTATGAATAAAGTTATAAATGGTATTTGAATAATTACAAAAGATATAAAATATTCATCTATAACTGGTCTATTATAATCCAATCAATATAATTTAACTATTACAAAATTAACCTAGAATAAACTTAATACAAACTAATATATTAAATTCACAAACAAGTGAAATAGTAATATGCATTATGTATTTGAGAAATGAATCTTGACAAAATAATTATTAAATTGAACTTAATTCAAAATTGAGTAATAAATCCAGCAATACGAACTAAGTATTTTATTACGATCTGCAATTTATAAGCTATTTATTATTGTAGAGTTATTTAAAATAATTTAAATATTTCAAAAAAATAAACTCACTATATGATGAATAAATCTATACATATCACTTCTGCTAAGATATTGATCACGAATGATAATATCCAAAACATCAAGGGTAATTAACTATTAATATTTAATCATTATTATTTATAAATAAGAAATTTTTACGTTTTCATTTATAACTTGAAATTTTAATGACTTATTTGGAGTTAATTTTAAACTATTGCCGAGAACACTATCAAAACTAATAGTATCTTTTTGTTGAGGATTTGAATTAACATTATCAATTTTAATTAAATGGTGTTTATCATTTTCTTGCTGATATATTTCTAACAAAGACCCTTTCGTAATAAATAAGAAGTCCTTCGCGGTGAACAGTATATCATCTTCTATAAAAATTATTTAGACATTTGAATTTTTAAAAATAAAATAAAACCTGGTTTAACCTTTTTATGAAATATTAATCGACACTCATGAACATCCATTCAAAATCACTTTAAAATAGTTAATCTATTGCATTCAATGAAGAATATTTAAACAATTGTGTTAAATTTGATATTGCATTTATAAATAATTATGTAATATAATTAGGAATACATTTCAAAGTAAAAATATATCATTTAAAGTTTTTATATTTACTTACCCGTTTCGCGACAATTTATATATAGTGATTTATAAATTTATAACTATAATCCTACCAAATTAACATATATTTCTGGGTATTTAAAAAAAATTTCTGTTCAAGGAATATGATGGTTCCTTCCGTAGTCCTCAAATTTTTGGGACAAAAACATCCTTAAAGTCTCGAAACGATTAAACATGGACATAGCTGGTGAAAATGAACTTCTTTGTCCAATCAATTTTCATCATGAACTTTTGACTTCAAATAAAAACAAAATTTTGCATGTAATTAGATTATATATAATTATTTAAATTACCGATATTATCTACATTTTCTAAATCCAATTACTAAAAATTTTCATAAAAGATATCAGAAAAAAGAACTAAATTAAGCATGTTCCTTGTTTCCATTATTTCATTTACCGACTATCACTAAAAAAGCACAGTAATTTAAGGTCTCAGGATATTTTCAATACAAAAAGCCGAGGATAAGCCAGTACAATTAAGGTGATATATTTAATGATAAATTTTTGAAAGACAAATTTTAATAATTATATTTAATATTAATAATTCAACAACAAACCAACAATCAGATACCAAGTACAAGATACCAACAACTTAGTACCAACAACTAGTAGCTTACGAACACGTATTTACACCCAGAAACCTATAACTAGATACTAACAACCAGTTACCTGCTACCAAGTACTTACAACCAGCTACCAAATATTAACAACCAAAAACAAGCAGCAATTAGGTACCAGATACCAAGTACTCACAACCGACAACAACCAGGTACTAAGCATTATCAACCAACTACTAAGTACACTCATACCTCGCTTTACGGCCTAGATACGTTCCATGAAAGTTGGCCGCAAAGCGAAACGCCGCATAACGAATCAAATACATTTTGATACAATTCCATATAAATTCAATAGGATTTTTGGCCGTATAACGAAACATTTTAGGCCGTAAATCGAAAAAGTGCCGTAATTAAAGTAGGCCGTTATAGCGAAAAGCCGTATAAAGAGCAGCCGTATAGCGAGGTATGAGTGTACTTACAAACTTCTACCAGATACCTGCTACCAAGTAAATTAAACTAAGATTTTTAAATTTATTAGCAAAAAGTTAGAATAATAATCAATGTTTGAGAAATAAAAATTTAAAATGAAAATTTTTATGAAATAATTTTTAAAGTCAAATTTTAATGGAAATTTTAATGGAATATTTTTTAAGTTAATTTATTATGGAAATTTTAATGAAATAATTTTTGAAATAATTAATGAATTTGTGTAGAATTACAGCATCGAGGACAGCATCAATGAAAAATTTAGAGACTAGATTTGATTTGACATATGAAACTCTAATAAAAAGTTCGCACGAAAATATATGAGGGTATTGCGTATTTCAATAGAAACTTTGCCAATATCAAAACTGATTTAAAAAATTCAATACTTGCATTAAATGAAATTAGAAAAGTCATTGCTAATAATAACCTTCAACATTCCATAAAAATATATTCAAATAAATCAAAATATCAGTTCAATATTATAATGAATGAAATTCGAAAAATCTCTCGTCAACATATACAACCGAAATTAGAATCGTCAAACTCTGCAAACAAATCATCAATATTTAAATTTTTTTTGAATTATTTTATAAATTAAATATGTATTAATATAACTTTCTTTATTATTATTATTATTATTATTATTATTATTATTATTATTATTATTATTATTATTATTATTATTATTATTATTATTATTATTAGTATTATTATTATTATTATTTAAAGAATAACTGTAAATAATACCTGTTTGAAATAATAGTATTGCATGTTGAATTTTTATGTCTGATTATTATGTAATGTATGTCTGAATGTCAATGATCTTGCTCAAGAAACTTACAGTATAATTACTTCCTTCGGAGGGATAATCAGTTTTTGATAATAATAAATTATATGTCTCCAATGTTTTTTAATAGTATTGTTATTATTATTATTACTATTATTATTATTATTATTATTATTATTATTATTATTATTATTATTATTATTATTATTATTATTATTATTATTATTATTATTATTATTATTATTATTATTGTAATTCTTTGTAATATTACTACACATTTTAATTGATTTTTTAAATTCATGGTAAAAGGTTTCACTAAGGGATCAGTGATCTCCGGCACGTTTCAAAACCAATATTATGTCGGACTATAGTTGGATTTTTTTTCAAAGAGACACATATTTCAAAATTTGCAAGAGCCTCGAATCGCATCCAAACGAGGCGGTAGCGTATGAATGACATTCTTTAAAAATGTTTTCCCTCTCATGTAATTGAAATTTGTATAGAAATATATTGTAATATTTACCTTTTAATGCTGAAACCTTTACAATAAAATCATTTATATACCTGTAACCAGAGCCGGATCTTCCTATAGGCTATCTAGGCTTCAGTCTAGGGCCTCAAGATTAGGAGGGGCTTATATTCAAATTGTTAGCAAAATTAAAATTACACTATTCTGAAAACAGTGAACACTGAAACACTGGACCAAAAATAATGAGAAATTCAACGCAAATGCCTAATAAGTAAACATTAAAAATGTACAACTTAGGATCAACGCGTTCGGTTCATTGATATCCCAACGTTCAGTTATATTCGTGTTAGTTCGGTAATATGAAACACATGCTAATAGAAAAGATTTTTATTTTAGGATTGCGTACACGATCGTTTCATTTTCGCCTTTTCATATTCAGTGGGTTCAATACTTTCGTGAAGTGTTTATAAACTATTGAAAATATTTTTTTGGTGACAATATCTTCATTTCGCGGAATTCTAGTTAAGTTCTTTACATGTTTTAATTTGAATATTTTATGTATATTACGTGCCTTATTTTATATTTTTGTGATTATATATACATAATTGATTATTCATAATTGCTATTTTTTTTTCGATGATAAAAATAACAATTCCATACAATATTGATTGAAAAATGAAAATATAGTTTCATTATTGAATTAAAGATATTTCGGAAATATTAACTTAAAATTGGGAGGTGAAAAGGCCTCATAAGTGGAATAGACTAGGGCCTCTCTTCATCTAAATCCGCCTCTGCCTATAACCTAAGATTCTGTCGAGATAACTAACTTTGGCTTAAGGCTGGTATAATGGTGTTACTTAATGGTCTGAAATAAGTATACAAATTAATAAATAACATCGATTTATTCAAGTTGCAAAACAAACATTTTTGTTTTTCAGAATGAATAGAAATCATTGAGTAAACACAAAGTACTGAGAAATAAAAGGTTGATGAATGAATGATGCGAAATGGTTTACAATAGTTAATCAGAGATTACAAATGAATTTTGAATTATTGTAATTGAAAGTAAAAGTAATAATATTTCCCGTTACAAAATTATCCGAAATAAACAATTAAAATATTTTTTCTAAGCATAAAGACTTATTATTCCATTTTACCAGTGAACTTTGAGAAATCTAGTTAAATTATATATAAAATTCGCTAGCATAATAATAAAAAAAATAATAATTTGTCAAATTTTATTTAATAAATATCATAATATGTACATTGAATATAATATAAATATATATATACAATAACAATCAAATGGTCAACTAAAGAAAATCATAAACAATGACGTTTGATAATAATAATAATAATAATAATAATAATAATAATAATAATAATAATAATAATAATAATAATAATCATAATAATAATAATAATAATAATAATAATAATAATAATAATAATAATAATAATAATAATAATAATAATTATTATTATTATTAATATTATTATTGTTATTATTATTAATATTATATGGAATAATAATAATTATTATTATTATTATATTATTATTAGTATTTAAAACAATAAAGTGATAATTTAAGCCTTTAGCTGCAAAAAATTTTTCATTAATTACATTTTTTTCAGCAAAAGGCTTAAATTATCGGTTCCACGACAAAAGGTTCACGACAAAAGGTTCACGACAAAAGGTTCATGGACAAAAGGTTCACAGACAATAAATCCAAAATAAATAAATCCAAACGTGAATGATATGTTGTTGTTATACATTTTATTTTCTAAAAGCATGCTTTGTTTATTTTACAATAACTATAAATCAAAATATTATTTTATGGTGTTATTGTCATCTATATACTGATTTTGAAACCCACTTTTTAAAATTTCATTTTGTAGACCATTTGTCCATGGCCCATTTGTCTATAAACCATTTGTCTTTGAACCTTTTGTCTGTGATACCAAACTATCACTTTATTGTTTTAAATAATAAATGCTGCTACCAAGAAATCATCACTTTATTATTACTATTATTATTATTATTATTATTATTATTATTATTATTATTATTATTATTATGTTTTGTCTGTGATACCAAACTATCACTTTATTGTTTTAAATAATAAATGCTGCTACCAAGAAATCATCACTTTATTATTACTATTATTATTATTATTATTATTATTATTATTATTATTATTATTATTATTATTATTATTATTATTATTATTATTATTATTATTATTATTATTATTATTATTATTATTATTATTATTATTATTATTATTATTATTATTATTATTATTGTATTATTATGTTATTATTTTTAAATTATTATTGTATCAAAAATTAACAAATGGTTAAAATGCAAAATAATTAATATAAAATAAATACAACATCAAAATATTAATTATAAAATATCCGAAGTTTACCAAATAAGCATAATAAATAAGCTGAAATGAATTTATCATCAGGGACCGTTATGATATTTCCTTGGCCAATTAAATGACATTTATTTCCATTTTTTTGATAAGAAACCATAAAGCACTTTTCAAATTTTTCACACCTTTCACGACATTTATCGAAATCATTAAGATGAAGTTGATCCAAATAGTAAGGATTTGTAATTTTCATATTGTCCTCAAACTTCCAGCAGTTGGATTTTATTCGGACACTTCTGCCATCAAAAACAAAAGGTTTTACAATAAAAAATAATACAAAAATTATGCTGTGAAAATAAAAATGTTTCATTATTTTATAAATGATAAATTATTAATTGGAATAAATAGTTATATTATATTAATATTTACTCACAGTTACTGTTTACCTTTATCCTAATTTTGTTTGTTTAATAAAAACTTGTAAAACTAACTAAAAAAATCCCTGACAGCATTGCTATAAATATATAAATATTTGTTTTGAAAATTACATTTATTGTTTTAATAACAATAATTGAATTTTTAATGACATTTTATTGTTTTTATATATGCATAATTAGTATCGGGATAAAAGTAGGAATGAGCTCTGTTGGGTCCATAGCAAGATATTGTTGGGGTTCGATGAAATATGCACAAACACAAAGTAAAAATCAATAAAATCCTGAAAATTCACAATAATAATTAAAAATGAAAAATGTTAATTAAAAATCAAAATAATTAAAATGAATATTTTCCTGGGGAAACTGATATGGATAGATGCCGAACAATGAGTAAAGTTCAAATATAATAAAAAAAGTTATAATTTCAAAAACTTAAATTAATTAAAAATTAATTAGCTAAAAGAAAACCCAAGCCAGTGGAAAACCCGAGTGATTCAACTAGTTTCTGTCATTAAAGTTTTCGCTTTTCTGTTTCTCCTGTCGTTTGCCCTAGATCTTGGCCCGTTCTGAAATGTTTACATTAATCTATCAATTCGACACATTTATGGTTTTTAAGAGTTCTTATTCATTATAGGCATTTTTATAAAAGTACACGACTAAAACCTTACTAAGCTAATTTATTTTTATTTGTACATTTTTGGATGCCATTGTGTCCAGAATTCGGGTAAAATGTACCAAAATCCGAACTTCCTTGCGTCCATAGCATCTAGAGCCTTTCAGTTTCTCCGGCTTGCATTTCTGCCGTTTACGAGTTTGTTGCACCGATGTTTCCTTTATTGGTTCCTTTTGATGGGTTATGGAAAAGCGTCCTGATGTAACCAGCGTAGTGTTCTGTTCAGTCACATAGTGATCGACCTCCTAATTGTTTATCCGAATCTTCAACTGCTTCATATTGATCTTCAGTGCCCGAAACTGTACTTAGGTCCTAAGGCACTCTAGGCCCCAAGTTGCTGGATCTGTTGCAAGCTATTCTTCATACTCTCAAGCTGGAACCAGAAGTTCGCCATTTCTCTACACCGCTCTCCGAACTTCTCAATCATTAGCATGGTCACCTTTCGATTTGCACATTCGATCTAATTCGGACATTCAAGATTATTTAGAAATCCGAGTGTGCGATTAGTATTCATTGAAATTAGGTAAAATGATTTCCTAAGTAAAATAATGTAAGATAAAGTAATACGAACGATGTAAAAATTAAGCCTCTGTTGTATTTTTGGCCACCGACAGTCATCGTCAATCATGCTCATCCAACATTTCATTACTGCGAATTCCGCAACAAGTCGATTTTCATGATGGTATATTATTTACGCGTGTACTCATCCCCAATTTCTGTTATTTTAACTACAAAAAATGGTTATCTCCCTGATGAAGTTTTAAATTTTTCCCATAAAAATCGCTGATACTCTTGCAAAATAAGTTAATGTAGCACGCGAAGATTTCTGTCGTGTCCGAAATATTTTGAGGCTTTATATTTAATGACGGCACTAACTCAGAAAAGTTTTGGTTACATTTTAGCCTTAACTTGAATATGTTACTGAGTAAAGCATACATTTTATTAGTTCATCATGACCAAAATTCTAATCTATTACATTTTAACAATTGTTTAAATAAGACGTTGAATAGGGGCATATCTTTGTGTTTATCCATCAGGTTTGCCATTCTATTTTGGTTATCCTTCTTGCAAGATTTATGGTGAGAGTAAATCTGATTTAACAGACGATTTTAAAGGTAAATCTATCGTCTGTAGAGATGATTCCGCGATATCAGAAACGCGAAACCGAATATTTTCAAAGCAGTAGCGTCTTAATACGAATTCCTCAGTCGCAGTCGAGATACACAGACGAAATAAGGTTGAACGTTCACCCCACCCGTAGGTACGATTTGCATTTCGTGCATAAATTTTAATTAATTTATGTACATAAAAAACTAATCGTAAAAACACAGCTTTTAAAAATCTTTCTATATCTCAATCATTTACATTCTCATAAAATTAAAATTACAATATGCGTCCTCAATGCTGCACTCAAATTTGCAGCATAGGGAAAATTTGAAATCAACATTACACGTTTTAAACAAGCTATATAGCTGATTTCTATCGTTAAAGTTACAGAAATTTCATTTTTAAAATTGGTCAAAGGGTTAAAAGGTTCTATCCGAAAAAAGTATGAAACAAAGTACTTTAGGAGAAATTTGTCCGTGTTAAAATAAATATATAAGTGTCTTACATTTTTATCATAAAATCTGAAATATATTTATAATAAATAAAAAAGAAAAGAAATCATTTAATTACATAGAATTTAACATTAAAAATTACTGCTAATATTAAAATTAACAAAACCCAATTGACTGAATTTTATTTAATGTCCAATTAGCCATTATCAACAGTATAATAGCCAATTTATCACAGCAACCGAAGAGATAATAAGAATTGCGAGGTAATCGACACTCCCAACCAGCCTGGAACTCAGAACCAATGACAACAGTAGCATTCAAATACTCATAGGAATAAAATAACAAAAAAAACACTTTCATCCAAAGTCAAAAATATATTAATTGAATTTAAAAACAAAAACCGAGATTTATCATTTGATTGGTCGAGGTGTCATGAATTCTTTAATCATTTCATCAGTTATTTTACTTCTGCGAGTTTGGTGAGTTTCAACGATCGGAATCAACACCGAAATGAGTTCTTTCTTCAAATGCTCATTGGTAATCGTTCCATCTTTCATCCCCTCCTTGATCCGATCAAGTCTCTCCTGATCCTCCATGAAAAATGTCAAATACTGATAACATATATCATATTTCGTTATTTCATCTATCGACAAAGTTTTCTTCCTCTCCTCCGATATCGTGAACGCGTAATTATTGATTTTATCAGCAATCTCTTCGGCAGTATCCGTCATAAAAATCGCCGATCGCGGATCACTGGCACTCATTTTCGTCTTGTTACCTTGCAACGACGGAAAGAACCGAGACAAAATCAATGCCGGTTTCGGCATGTTCAACCGGGGCGCTACATCCCTCGTCATTCGGAAATACGGATCCTGATCGATAGCGCATGGAATCAACGATCGGATCCGATGATCACCACCGAAAACCGCCGGAAACGAGCTGGAAAAACTCGTCGCAGCTTGAACTGGCGGAAATGCGATCTTCTCAATCGAATCTTTCTCGTTGAATCCAAAAATCGCCCTCATCGAGTTGAAGTTCACCTTCGATCCGATCCGAACTGCAGTTTTGTAGAACGCCGATTCTTGGCTGATATATTGGAAATCACGGAAAATGAAAGTTTTGTCAATGTCGAACCCGACTGCAATGATGTCTTTTACGTTCTCAATGGCCATCCGAGCGACCTCATCGATGCTGATGTTCCTCATGAGACATTTCTCATCGTCGGTCAGCTGGATGATCAGAGGAACGTCAAACACATCTTGTAGCCATTTGGTGAAAATGAACGGGGTCATATGGCCTAGATGTAACGCATCTGATGAGGGACCGCGACCCGTGTACAGATAGAACGGTTCCCCTTTTCGGTGGCTATCCAATATCTCATTGAATTCCCGATGCGAGTAGAACATTCCCCGCCTCAGTAAATGATGTGCTTTCCTTCCGGTAATCGATTCGAATCGATCCACCAATTCCGGTTCCAGTTTCGATGAGCCGTATTTCTCCACCAGCTTATCGTAATCGATTCCCGTATCGATATCCCCCTGAACCTCCCAGGGAGTGACAACGTCTCCCTCTTCAACCGCGTTATCCTCCACAATTTCCAAACCTTCTATCTCAATTTCCTCAACTTCCATTTCCGGTTCCTCTGGAATATAAGCCCCAATGTTCCTCATGTTCCCAAACGATAACTCCCTAACTGCCGTAAACGCCGTCAATTCTTCATCAGTGACTCCTTTTAACCTTTCCTGCAATTTACCCAAAACGTTCGATATCAAATCAGCCGCTGTCTTTTTCAGTTGTCCAGTCAACAATTTCCCGCTTTCATACTCCTTTCTAACCTCGACCAATCGCTCTTCATCCTCCATAAAATACCTCAAATACTGATAGGATATATCCACCTCACAATTCCCCCCTAATCTCTCGTGCTCCTCAATTGTGTCTTTCCCACCGGAAAAGGCGAATTTATCAATTTTCCGTTTGACATTCTTTTCATTATCATTGAAAAATATCGCAGAATTCACTTCAAAACTATCCATTTTACCATTGCCATGTAAACCGGGCAAATTAACCATCTGAAACGACGCTAATTTCGGCCAATGCATTTCATAAGCCAATCGACGACTCATACGAATCTTTTTCTCTTCTAAATTGATTACTAATCCACGAATTGTTTTTTTGTTTTGAAATAGTTCCGGATAACTACATGGAAAAAGAGCGGCCATATCTTTTGATGCTAGAGAAATCGATTGAACATCATCGGAATAATTTCCACCGTAACATGAAAGAGATTGAGATAAAGTTATTCTCGTGCCTAAAGTTATGATATTTTCATAATATGCCGATTGTTGGCCGATATATTCAAGGTTTCGACAAATAAATGTATTCTTCAATTCAAATCCAATTGAAATTATTTCTTTCATGCAATTCAATGCAATTATCTCAGTAAATTTCATTTTGAAATCTTCTTTAATATTTCCTTGTTGGTTACAAATTAATTTACTGATTTGTTTTCCAGATAACTTTGATAATTCTTCGGGTTTTAAATTGATAAATTGAGAACAATTATTCAATACAATTTCCTTGACTAAGTTTAAATCTGGAAATTCATTTATATTAATATTATCCTTTAAAAATCTGTGGTTATCGTTTACGTGAATTATCAATGGAACATTAAAAACGCTTTGCAGCCATTTCATTAAAAGAAATTGATTTATATCATTTAAATTCAATGAAGACCTGGTTGGTGTGTATAATGCAACTAGATAGAATATTTCATCATTTTCATAACATTGCAATATCTCCTTCAAATAATCATCAAAACAAGCTAGTTCTCTATTAATTTGAAAATGAAGCTTTTTACCAGTGACTTCTTCAAATCTGTCAAATTTCATAATCTATAATAGTTTAATGAAAATATATTAATAATATTATTTACTGTATTTTTACAATTGGTTGAATTTTAAATAAAATAATTGCCAAAGATTATTTAAACAAAATCTTTTATAGAAAATATGTAAATAACTCATTGAAATCGAAGAAAATTAAGGTATTAATAAAAATATTTAAATATTTAATATTTATTAAAAAATTGACTATGAAGCAGTAAACATATCAATGTTTTTAATATTCACGATTTTTCGGCACTGCCTTTTTCAAATGAATTTGATTCTTACAGTAAATAAATATTATTAATATATTTTCATTAAATTATTATAGATTATGAAATTTGACAGATTTGAAGAAGTCACTGGTAAAAAGCTTCATTTTCAAATTAATAATATGTGGTTTGTGATTTATATTTTTCTTGATGGTGGGCTACAGTTGTATTTTATTCCAACAAAAAACTGAATTGTCAGTAACTTAGAATATTAAAAATTATTAATCTAATTCAAATTATGCATAAGAACTACATTGAAAACTCAAAACTATATGGAAATTTATTGACAATTATAGTTAATAGGAAACTGGTGTGTTGCTACGGTGCCAGTTGCCGATAGAGTCTATAATAGAACCATAAACAAATAATCACTAAACTTGCATCAGATAAAGTTTATGTTGAAATTGTACCAAACAGTTAAATTCAAAGGAAGAGATGAATTATCTAGTACTGTTTATCAATTGAAACGTTCTATATTCATCGACTATCAATAGAACATTTATCACCTTAAAAACCAGTGAGTCTATGTCTTAGTTACAAATTAAAAGTACGAATTTCATTAAATTTATTATTATTGGTATGATTGAGTGATTTTTGACATTATTATGTTTCTTTGAATACTGACACGTTTCAAACTCCGAATCGTTAAATTGGCTTTAATTCCAACATATAACTCCAAACAAACTCAAACGACCAAACTGCAAATATCATAAATGATGTGTAGCTCGACGGAAACCAAAAACAAAGTAAAGAATCCAGACTCCTGATAAGCGCCAAATCCTGCAGGTTCTGGGTTCTGATAGAATTTAGAACTTATCGAAATAAAAAGGTAGGTGGCACCTACTTGCTCAACCAACTGATCAGGTGCTCAGAATGACACATTGAACACCCGCATGAAAATTTGCCAGTTAAACTAAGGTAGAGTGAGGTCCTACCTGGGTTAAATAAAAGGCATAAACAACATATGATTAAAAAATAACGCACACAAAAACCAACACATTATTTAATTGAGATACTAAGAAATAGTACAAACATAATAAACAAATCAGGAAAATAGATTAAAAATTAAAAATAAAATAGGAACATAATAAAGAGGAAATAATGAATTAGACAATGAAAATTAAAACAAAAAAATGAAAATAAAAAATGGAGATAGGAAAAACTAGAATAATGAGAAAAATAACATAAAAATCAAATAGTTAATAAGAAATTTAAGAAAATAAATAAAAAATATAATAAAAATAAAGGAAAAATAGGAAAATTAACAAAAAAAACATAGAAATTAAATTAAAATAAATAATTAAACGGCGCTCAATTTTGATTGGTCCGCACACACGCAAAATTTAGTATATAAGGCAGGCACTGAAACAAAAATTTCAGTGTTAACCAAACCAATATCTAGGTAAGATAATTTTAATTTCTCTCAGTGTTAACCAAACCACTATCTAGCATTCGAAAATATTCACAATCAGTACAGTCTAGGAAGAATTCATTAGAAGAAAAGGAGAAAATCGATCGGCCCACAAATCACTCACAAATCGTCTAATTTTTCTCAACCGAATTTTGGACTTAGATTTTTATTTTCCAGGAAATATTTGGACTGATATATTGGTAAACTTTCATTTTATTTGATTTGGCATGATAATGTAATTTATGGCAGTAATTATACATTTGTAAATATTTGGATTAAAAATTAAAATCTTAAAACATTTAGTAGTTCTCCTTTTTCACTCGATACATTTAATAATTTAATTTTTATTGTTAGTAATTATTTTCGATGCGAATTTTTTATGATTTATTCTTTAATGAAATTACTGAGTAACGTGGAGCTGAAATGTTGCATACCATGGTGTGAGGAGCCTTCGGGTGCTCAGCCGGTGGGTTTGGGGCATTTCAGTCACGCAGCTGATTCGGGCCGAAATGTGGGGGCTTCCTCACGGGTCCGTCCCTGAAGGTGCGCAAAAAATTGGTGGGAGACACTATGATAGAAATAAAGTCAACATAGAATGTTAGGAAAAGAGACAACATTATCGAAATGTAGGAGGCCGGAAGTGTCACGAGTAAAACTGCACAGTGATTGAGTGTGTCGCACATTATCGTGAATAAAGGTTCCTTAACAGATTTTGTACTAGCTCTCCACTCGAAATCTTCGTGTGAAATTTGTCACTCTACCTCATTCCTCTCATCACATATTTCAAAACACAGAAACTCAGCTAGGGTGAATTATATTTTAGAACCGCTCATTAACCCGGAAACACTCTCACAAAACACAGTTACGATGCGAATCTCATCTAATTGTCAGCACCTATATTAGTATTACTATGCAAAATCAAGTACGTCAACCCTTTCTTTTTTTTATTCATTAAAACTCTGTAAAGTCTGTCTCGCCTTCCATAATCCAATTTTTCGTCGCCTCCTTATAGTACAAATACCCGAGAAACAGACACGAAAAATAATTATGCCACTTTTATTTAATCAATAAAGCTCAAAATTGAATTTACTCTCGGGGATGATTCATCTTTCTACCCGTTGATAACCGTTGGAGCATCGAGAGTTAGAACTGGTCATTGCGTAGCCAGAAGATGTTTCTACGAGGAGCGATCGTTGTTTAATGATCTTAAGGAGTACCTATCCACCATCAGATGATAATAAAAATAAATTCCCATGATTCATTCACATGCGTTCCAATTTTCTGATGAAGAATCCAGACAGATATGGGGCGTGGTGTCACAAAATTGTACCTATTATCTTAACTACAGAATTGCGCCAGGGTATTTATAATACAGTCCAACAGATCGTCTGGGGGGTGAATTTCTCTTCATGGTATAGTGACGCCCTTCTAGTTGCTCAAACTTTATAGGTGTATCGAATGGGCCGTAAGGCCGTTAATGTTTTATTTCTATGTACGATCTGCTTACAGATGAGAGGGATTATAGATGGGCCACTCTTTATATTTTCCTTTTTAGCGAACAATCATGAACCCAGTCACCAAGCAACCACTCAAGTCGTGCTATTCGTGCGCAGATAAGAATACGGCCATCAAGGACTACATGCACAAATCGGACTGCTTAAGCGCAAGATCGATGAATTAGAAGGCACATGGTTTAGTCCAGTGCAGATGAAAGAAGTTAGGAAGAAGTTGTATAGAAGCGAACATTGCCGCGATAAGCCTCATCGCCGAGAGTCGAATCACAGCGCATCCTTATCAAGGAGCAATCGGAGGCTCTACATAACAACAACTACATAATAACAATCTATATAGCAAGCCGCAAAGATCGTGAACATCCCGATAACTGAGGAGGACAATGTGTTCCCTATTCATCACGATCAGACTCCAAATAGACCTCGAACATCGAGAAATCGTGCCAAGGGTGCGTGGAGACAGAACTCTCGCCTAAACACCCCGACGATATCTTTACTGGCACTAGTAAGGTGAATCCAAAGATAGCTTCCACGTCTACTGCACCCCCCATGGTCGATTCCTCTTCCAAACCCAAACGGCGACAGTTGTCCCGGGCCGAACGGAAACGAAAACAAAAAGAAAGAATTGTCGAAAAAGAGAAGAAGCGAGTCTCAGTTATTGAACCAATGAAGGTAGTGTTGCTCTCAGCAACCAGTGTGAACTCCGGAACTCCGGGGCGAATTATCTCCGCGGCTGGCATCACGTGGGAGGAGAATGCGTCTGAGTTTTTCGATTTGGAGGCCTTGTTGGCGGAAACAGAATGGGAAAAGTGAAGAGACTCCTTATGCAGGCTGAAGTTTGTTAGTCGTAACTCTCGCGATTGATAGTTAACTGTTTAACTGTTTGGCGTGTAGAACCTATGTTTTCTTGTATATTGACAGTTGAATAAATAATTTTTCTTTAGTTCATTGGGTTTTGTTTTGTGTGTTGTTAATTCTTTTCCACCACCATAAAGGAATTGTTTGATGACTAAAATCTTCGAATAGTATATGACTGGTAGCGGAATCAGAAAACGATGGCGCGTCGAGTGTAAGGGAGGAGTAGTAAGACGTAAGACCTTCCATCGGCAGTCGAGACTTCAGAAAAGAGTAGTCTCTAAGGCATGGGCTCACCTGTTTTCTGGCGTCTCGCCGACATAATGCACGTACCAACATGAAGTAGATTCATGGGTATTATGCCGGAATGTAGATCGTGTGGAGTTCTACTTGAGGTTGACGGAAAAGCGGGAAACGTTAGTGTAACTGACCATCATCCTCTAGACGAGAATTAAAAGTCATTTGAGTCAACCGAGTAGCACCCCTATCAATAGAAATTTTGTGAACCGTGTTTGTATGTATTTATTTATCTTCCAACAGCGATTTTTTCTATCTTTCTATAGTGTAATAGCCAATTTAATGTCACCTAGCTAATTCAATGGCCCTTCTGACTATGACACACACATTTATTATAGTAAGTTAATATTTACATTATTAAATTTGCAAATCAATGGCCATTTTATGATAATCAATTGCCGGTTGGCGTATAGTATAAGAGCATATTTAATGTCACAAAACTAATTCAATGTCGGTTCTGACTATGACTCACACACATATTTATTACCAATTGCCATTGGTGTAATAACAATTAAAAAATAAATCAATAGTGTAAACATCCAGCATTGACCAATCAAATCAAAAATACATAATATTTATATTACAAAAACAACCTCATTAATAAATCCAAAGATAAATCATAAGTTTTCAATATCAAAATAATCAAAATGCACTTTTTATATTGATTAACCACGTGAATTCATTTCATTGATTCGACATGTTTGGCAAAAGTCAACGCAACAATTATTGGGAAAACAAGCGAAATTTCTGCGTGCAATTTGACTGGCTTGGAAATTGATTTAATTTTACCCCAACTGATGGCTTCCTCCGGCGGGGCTCCCGAATCACTGGCCTCGAATTCGTTACCGGTATTGATATAGACACTGAAATCCGAGCCATTCCTCATGAGATTAGCATTTGCAATATGATGCTTAATAACACCACCACCGAGAATTATCATTCCCGAATGAATAGCAGTGGTAGCTTGACGATTAATCAATACAATATCTTCAACCAAGTCAATTCGAAAACCAGGATTAGCGATAGAATAAAAGTAAATCATATCTCCAATCGAACCGTCAGTTAAAGATGGACAGAAAACTGGAATATTATTCTTGTAGCACCAGTAATAAACACTTTCTTCATTATTTATTTCTTTTCCCAACCGATGAATTAATTTTGATGGAGTCCAATTGATATTGAATTTATCTTGTTCTTCGTGCATTTTATGTAAAATTGGAGTTAGCCAAGTTTCGAAATCCACGTAGTTGGCATTAGGAACCAAAATATTACCGATTCGATTAATGCCTTTTTGACGCAAAACACTATCATCGAATTGACGAAAATCACCAACATAAGAAGGTCGAATACATTTAATAAAATCTTCTTCAATACCACCAGCTGATGACACGATTACATCAACTAAATTATGCTGAGCAATGTATCTAATTTGTTCGCGTAAACCCGATGAGATTACATTGGAAGTATAACCAAGAAATATTGTGCAATTAGTTCGCTTTCTGTCAATTGGATTAAAATTAGTTTGATCTTCTTTCGGATAGAGGAATATTTTTTGTTTTTATCATTTCATTAATTACTTCCACAGCTTTTCCGAAATTTGTGGCTTGTATTCCCATAGAACCATAGGATTTGAATAAAGATTCAAAATTAATTCCTTGGTTAAAATCATATCCTTTAACAACAGTATCAACGCCTTCAGGTAAACTGTCTGAAGCTACCAGAGCACAATTTTGATTAATCATATTTTCTATAATTAAATTAAATAATAATTTTAAATAATTGTTAAAAACTAATTATTTAAACAAATAATAATGAAATCAAACTTTATCAGAAAGTAATATAATTTTAAAAAATATAAAATAAAAAAAATTTGATTCTAGTACTTCATGTTAGCATGATAATTTAAATCGAATTTTAAAGATTTCAAATTTTATTTAAAAATATTAGAATTTTAGAAATTATTTTGAATTTCTTAATTAAATATTATTAAAATTTTAAAAAGTTTTTATCAAAGTTTTATCAAGGTTCTCAAAATTTTTAGTCAGCATATCACTTTCATAGAAATCGGGAAAACGTAATAAATTAAAATTATGAAAGCTAAATATTAAATTCTTCAAAATTTACTATTAAAATTAATTAATAAGTTCCCTTCAACTGTGTTTATTAATAAATAATTTATCATAATGATAATTAATAAATAATTCATCATTTAGCCCATTATGATTTCATGACCAGTGTCTACGTGATTTTTGTGGAAAGTCAATTGTGCGACAAGGTTCTTGAAGTTATCAATGATCAATATTTTAGATCAATGAATTTTGATCAATAATTAAGACCACCCGACCATCATTCCATGATTAGTTAAGTATTTAATTAAATAAATATTAATGTCGGTGTTTTCAAACAACTGAATTCAAACAACTTTTCTTTTATCTTTTTATTCAATTCAGTACTCGAGATTGATTCAACTGACTTGTTTATTTCATCCTCATCCCCAATAAACAGCACCTTGGGTCAGTGTCGACCAGATGGAATTCAATGCATTTGAACTGGAAACACAAATAACTACATTTTAGTTTATTATGGAAATACACTTGTTAATCACATTAATTCAGATACAGTTGCATGCTTCAGGATACGAGCTTCTTTGCGAGCCCGTCGACGACTATGTTTAACTTTACCCGGCTTATTGCGCTTTACCACTTTTTCCATTTGATCATCTATAGAGGGTTGGAGATAGGCAGTGTATTCAGGTTCGGTTGCTGTCTCACTGGCTTCGTCACCACCTGTTTGAATGTGTGTTGATCGATCAAGTCCTGATGCATCTGAGCCTGTATGCGCTGTACTTTCAAAGCTTGTATTTCCAACCGGTCCTGTATAGCCTATAGCTGTAGCATCTCGAGATATCCCATCCACCTTCCGGATCTGCTCGTTAAGTGCCTCCACTCGGTTGCGGAGCACCTATACTAGTCACAACGCGTTCGGCTCGTATTTTTCAAATAGCTTCAGCACTAAAATATAAATGTACCTCAATATTACGCTCTTACGGGTTCCGACAACTTTTTAATTTTAATCAATTAATAAGAAATAGAAACAATTCGTTTGTTATTCAACCCTGTCGCGACTAGGAGCCACATGTGTTCTAATTGAAAGACTGTTGATCGTGTTCATAAGTCGAAAAGGGAATTATATATTTTCTTCTATTGAATCAACAAATCTGGGTTAAAACAAGATTTCTTTAATTTAATTGGAAGAATTTACCAATTAATATTCTGGAAAAAACAGAAAGGATAATTAGGTAACATTATTATGTTATGTGTATTTATTATAAGATACTATATGATAATTTACGTAGTCGAACATTAGAATTTCTAATTTGAAGATTTTAAAGGCAATAATTTGCATAGTCTGTTTCATCACTCTACACATTCAGACTCACCACGCTCATTCACATAAAACTAAGAAAAACGAAAATTTTATTAATATGTAAACGGAATCACATGCGTTCTAAGTATAATTAGTAGGGTAGTTTTGCAAAGAACCACGCAGTCGACCTCTCTTCCGCGGAGGTTCTTCACGTCTCCATGAAACTGAAACTGAAGGGTTCACCAGTCCATTTTTAATTGAGGTCAGCTCTTTCTACCATTCATCGTCGTGGTCACATAGATACTCGCCATCAGTGTTAGCAATGATCTCTTGTTCAATCTGCTCTTTGATGAGTTTCAACCTTGCAATTGCCTGGTTGATTTCGTGAACCGCCTGCTTCTGGGCCAGACGGGCCGGGTTTAACATCGGCTCTTTTCAATACAACCATTGGACATTCATCTCGACTCCGGTCTTGGATCTCGGCATTCTTACGTTTTCTATTCCTTTGTTCCAGGCCTTGATCTTCGTCCATAGCCACTCCTGTTGGGGAATCACCGTTTTGCTGCGGGCTTGTCCTTTCTGGGGTCTTCATACGGCTCCTTTGTTCTAACTGAGACGATCGGTATCGGGTGGAGGCTGATATTCCTGCTCGTACCGATCAGCCATTTCCAATCTTCACAACTTAAGATTGTGTTGTTGTAGCTCTGCATTAATCTACAAAAATTGGGTATACTCTCGGATTAAACTCATTATTGCTTGAGGTACATTTGATCACTTGGCATCTAAAATTAGATGTGGTATTTAAAAATAATTGATATGCAAATATTTAATACTTTTTATTTTTTAATTAATAATTTTAATTTAATTAATTAAATTAATTAAATTTTTTATTTCAATTAATTTTTATTAATATTAATATTATTTAATTTTTACTAAAGTCTTTCTAAATATTTATTTTATATTAATTTTTAATTTTTTCATTTTAATAAAAAAATTCAACTTTGTACTTTGTAGAAGTTTTACATTTTCAACTAACGACTTGTTGAAATTGAAACAGTAATTCTGAACGAGGAAGACAATATTGAAGAAGATGAGATGCTCATAGTGGAGCAGAAGATGAAGAATATAAGATTACGAATAAGAAGTAATTTTGATTTCTTAAATGTTAAATCAAAACATTGATCCTATAGTGGAGAAAATTAGGAAGGTCGTGAAGCTGTTTCATTGTTTCCCAACAAAAGTTAGGAGATGCTACAAAAACACGTAATAAAAGAGTTAGGCAAAAAAGTGATGTTGATACAATGCAGTTCGTGTTTAGGGCAATGAGAAAAATAGGGCAAATAATCAAATATTAAGAAACACTTTGGTATCATAATTATTTACATTGGTGACGTATCTACATAACAAAAAAGAATATCCAAAGGATGATGATAAACTAAAAAAAAAGTTTCTACTACAAATCTGGATTTAGAACACCAACACATCGACGAGTTAGGAGAAAACCAATCATTATTTTTAAAAGATAAATTGCAATAAAAAATTTGGATAGTAGATCCACATATTCAAAATTTCCAAAGAATATCACAAAGAAAATTGAAATAAGATTTACAAAGACCGATTATGAAGACGAAAGTATTAGGGGCAAATATTTAACAATTGTGTATAATTACATAAAGAAAGAGTCTTTTCAGCTGTAGGGTTTTTCACAAAAGAGCCAATAAAATTGTTGAACTTCGTATATCACAGACTTAATAATTTCGATGTGACATTCCCATCTCCTTTCTGACAGTGGTATTGGATTTAGATGTTTAACATGCCCGTATAATATATTCCAGCGCATCACAAAGCTTGCAAAATTATGATGTTTGCTTAGTAAATTATTAGTCCAAAAACATGAATTTGCAAGAAAAAATGACTGTGAAATGTCTCCAAGAATTAAATATTAATTATGACTTCCGCAGGACATATTCTTTTTACTCTTTTTTTTATTAACTTCGCTGATGTTTGTATGTGGCACGCAAAATTTTTGAGTCCAAATTAACCTACTTTCTGTGATAGGATTGAGCTGAAATTTGGCAAGTACATTCGTTGTCGAGACAATGCATGCTATCAAAATTTCCGATCGATCCAATCACGGAAATTGGGTTAATTTAAAAGATATTGATATGTCAAATCTAGTGTTATTTCCTTATTTCAATATAAATTCTTATCTATTCATTAACTTCGGATTAAGGAGATGACGTAATTATATCTAATATATATGTTTTATAAGTTTGAGGCAATAATCGATAGGATTATCATTATCACATAATTTAGGGTTTCGTTTAGTCACGCAAAAAAGTTATTTTTACGTAATAATAAATATTTCATAGCATTGAGAACGCATATTAAAATTTTAGTTTTGAGTGAAATGAAGATAGTGAAATATAGAGAGTTTCAAAAACCATGTTTTTATGGTTGATTTTTTTTGGAATACTTTTACAAGATAAGTGCTTATATCTCTATTTATAAAACTCTATTATTAACTCCGTAATTATACCCTTGTGCTAGACAGTTCCCTAAATCTAATTCCTTTTTTCTAATATACCTTCAATTTTAGGTGATAATCTTATTCTTGTCGAGTATTTTACTATTAAAAAAAATCGTTCTTTTATACTTATATCACTTCCAGAGTCCTCAATATTAACACAATATTAACTAGATTTATTATTTCCTTTCTGATTTCTTTAATGAAAGCATGCGTCAGTTAATCTTGTATTTTATTAAATAAATAGGAAAACGATTCTGATCTTACCCAAAGAAGATCCAAATGTTGTTTCATGAATAGATCAAATCTTGCAAATAATTCTATGAGATCTATGAATTTATCGTTGTGAGGTTTATATAAAGCATCTCAACTTTCTTCGAACGCCAAGTTATGGTCCGAAAAATATAAAATTACAGTCACTATTCGTTCACAAATATAATTTAAATTCAATGTTTTGCTTTTAATCATTTTCTGTTCCTTATAACAAAAGTGCTCACAGATTCAAATACTTTTAAAGTTATAAAAATTTGTCCATTGGTTGTAAATGGTATTATGATCTTTAACCACCCTGTCCAGTTTAATACAGAGAAGCGGCATTTGAAAGGAATAACTTACATACATTAAACAATGTGACATCTTTATACGTTGATTAGAGTAACTATTTTCGTTCTTGACGTTTCCCATTCGTACATTTTCTTAAATAATAATTTTCAGAAAAACTTCTGTTATCTTTATCATATCAAAAAGTCGTAGTTTTTTGCTTGTGTCACTTGTGCCATTTTGTATGATAGCAATTTTAAATTAATTAATTATATTTGTTAATAAAAATTTGTTAATAATCAATATCAATAATTACTACACCTCAGTTGTTTAAATTTTTAGAAAATACGGGAAAATTTAAAATTAAAATTTAATAAATAAATGTTGGAAGAAGATTTGCATTAAATTGCGTTTAACATTGACTAAAGATCAAAAATTTAATTCTACACAACAGTGGCGGAACTTCAAAATTTGGGCCCCCGCGCAATGTAAAATATTTCCACTTAAATTTTTCGGTTAAAGTTAATACATAGTTATTCACAGCAGCCGCTATTCAATGATAGTTTTATGTTTGTAGGCAAATATAACTGCGGGAAAAAAGTTTCAGAAAATGATTGTAAATATTTTTTTAGTAATAATTTTGGGCCCCCTATAGCTGGTGGGCCCCCGCAACGCAGGGTCCTGCGTCCACTAGTTACGCCACTGTTACAGAAAACAAATTTCCAGCTCTGCTCTGATCAAGTTTTATTATTTTTTTTACTGATCAATTTACTGATAAATTTTTATCGATTATTTAAAAATCGATTAATGTGATTTTATTGATAATAACAGTTGTTTTAATAAATAGAATTTGATGTAATTTTGAATTTTTGTAAAATAATCTCCACGATAAAAATGATAAAAAAAAACAATTTCTAACAGAAAATGAGTGAATATGCAAATTTCTGAAACAAATAAACTCTAGAAAAGTAAAAATAAATTAAAGTAAAGTATAAGCATTATTAGCTACAAAATGATGTTAATTTTTTCTCGTTTCCTTGTCAATTTTCTTGCTTAAAACTTCCTGTTGATGTTAATCCAGTAACAATTAGTGGGATTGACGAAGGAAAATTTTAAATGATTAAATTTGAAATTCCCTGTGAAGAAATCCGATTAAACAAAAATACTAATTTACACAAATTAGTGAAATATCAAAAAATTAACCATTAAATATATATATTCAAGTAAACATTAAATGAAATTGAACCGATTTTGTTTCTCTTGATTTCTATTAATTTTGTGCTAATTTTGTTTAAATTATATCGTTTTTTATCCCTACTAGAGAAATAGATGAAATGGAAAAAAGAAAATATATTAATTAATCAACAATATACAAGAATACAAAAAGATTCTATAATTTCTTAATTAAACTGAGAAATATTTTCACCGTCTTTGTTGTTGATAAATAAGAGGTTTTGTTTTAACTAGCAAATTAGATAAATAATAAAGTGAGAAATTTCCACTAGAAATATATATGTTTTTAATATTATAATAATTACACAATATTAGGGAAAACTATTTATTGCTTGTTTTTAATTATTTTATTATATATATTTTTACTCAAAAAATACCGATATAACCCTTGACCTTGACCATATAAAATCCCATTTAGTGGTTGTTTAAATAAAATGAAAAAACGCTTATCAACGAGGGGGGGGGCTATGTTGACTAACATTAACTTATAAAATTCAATTTTGAGGCATATGCTAGATATAATTATAATGAAATTTGTTGACTTTTGTTGTCTTATCATTTTTATATATTTACTATTTTTTTGTAAAATTAAATGAATTTTAATAAATTATTATTTTCTTTTTAGGGGAAGTATTTAAATCTATTATTAAAGTTAAATGTTTTAAAAGATATAATTATGACAAAAATCAAATTTCCGCTTGAAAATTTGTTAAAATCCCTATTTAATGGAAAACCATTTGTCTTTATATTGATATTTTTAATTATAGAAAATGTGAAAATATCGTTTTGTCGCTGAACCTTTTTTCTATCCTTTCCTTAATTTAGTGATACTCCCAGAAACTCCCAGTCGAAAATATTTTCATTAAATACATTATTCGCAGCAAAAGACTTAAATTATCACTTTATTGTTTTAAATAATAAATGCTGCTAGTAAGAAATCATCACTTTATACATTAAGTCATTCAATAACAACTTACGCTGGCATGTGCATGTAGCGAACCTGTCAACAGCAATTCACAATGAGTTGGCATGTTATTTTAACCTACATAAGTATATCGGTACTAAACAATATATAACATTTTGATAAAACTACTAACTTAACAATTATCACTCGACGTCATATCAAAACTTTCGATTTTGTAAAAATAAATAAGTTTAATTGAAAACAAAAATTGAAATTGAAAAAGTGGAATAATCTAGAAACCAATTCATCCTTTTTTATTATGATCCAGGAACATATATATTTATTAAATAAATTTAAATAAAATTTAAATTGGTAATGAGTAAGGTTATTGTTAAATCTAAAAGGGGTTTTGTATATAAATCCATTGAATCATAACTCTATAAGATTCACCATTGAAATTATATTGAAGCAGTAAGCGGTAAAACCTTTGTAAAACACTGCATCATCAATTTCTATTACTTCTATACAAAATGCTCTCATATGATTTATATCAAATGCTTTGCCATAATTTTCATTGTTATTTTCTGTTGTATTTTTTTGTATTGTTTTTTTCTGTGTTGTAATAGCGATTGAACCACTTTGATTAAAATTACATAACCTTTTGACATCAAACAATAAGCTATGAGATTCAAAACTGAAATGATATTGAGAAAGAAATTTAGCAAACTATTGTCAAACAGTGCATCCATGCTTTATTTCATAAAGTTATCTATATTTTCCCATGAAACCGAATTTGAATTCCATAAAACATTTCTCATCAAAGTCTATGCCATTCTCATCCCTTTATTTCGCGGTCAAAAATGTGTTTGACCAGCATTCAAAATTTTATGTAAAAAACTAAATAACCCTCAGAAATCTCACAATAAACCAACGTTTTAAAATCTTCATTAATCTAAATTTAAGGGTTTTACAATTGAAAACAAAAACACCCCAAAGTTCTAGAATTCTTCATAAAACTAAAAATTACAATTTTTAAATAAGCTCATTAATAGAAAAATTCTTTATAAATACCAATTACAAAATAAAAAAATTAAATTAAATTCTTTGGGGCCCTTTTTGTTTTTCCTAATTCTAAGAGAACAAATATATTTCCCACAGAATTTAATGTAACAGAATAATAATAATAATAAGGAAGAAGTTATGAAAATAGAAAAATATAGGTCTAATAATATATAAGTACTTCCCAACCGAATTCACTCCCCCCTTTCAGATATGTATTATAACTATTTAATTTAATTATTTAATTTGTTTTTATTTAAATTATTACGTTATACATTTAGTACATAAGATAATTTTATTAGAATGTTTCATGGAAACTGGTAAGCCGCAAATTTTAAAATGTGTCCAATAGACACTCCCGTCTTCCTAATGGCCAACAATCTTCATGTTATATTTGTTTGTATTATAATAAATCTGTAACGTTTTAATTATTATTTTGTTAGATTTATTGATTTATTAAATTATAACAATAAATTCTGCATTTAGGCCAATTGCATAGATATAGCCCAGAGGCGAAAAATTTAATTAATTTAATTTCTAATGAGTATTATCTTACAAAGACCTAATTTTAATTGAATAGCCTAAGTGCAAAGTCAGATGGAAAAGGGATTTAAAATACGGCAGAAATCTGATAAAGAAAGTTCAAAACACAGAAAAAGCTCAATAAAAAGCCATAGAAATATTTCCACATTATTTTTTACAAATTTGAAAATTCCTTTCAACTTTTAATTAAGTTTTTATCAAAAATCCTTTTGAAATTATCATTTGATTTTATTTAAAATAATAATTTGTAATTAATTATATAATTAATTATTTATTACAAATTAATTGCATTAAAAATCGAACAAGTCATCAGAATTTTAATTATTTTTTCCTTTATCATGATTTGTTTTAATTGAACAGATATGCTTGATTTGCATTTTAACGATTTGTCTATAATTAATTAGGAAAAATTTATCTTAGTCCATCTTTAAAAAATTAACTAAAATCGATATTTCTATTAGAGAGGCTTACAGATTTTCCCGTAAAAATAAATTGAGGAATAATAATGATAATAATAATAATAATGATAATAATAATAATAATAATAATAATAATAATAATAATAATAATAATAATAATAATAATAATAATAATAATAATAATAATTGCAAAATTTATTTCAGTACAAGTCGCAAATAAAATAATAATTATTTTTTAATTATTATTATTATTATTAAAACAATATATTTTTTTTAGAGAATTACTAATTATTTAATATAAAAAAAAATTTCAAACATTCACTATTCATAAAATCTGTATAAATTAAAACTTTACACATTTGTTTTTTTATTTAAAAACTAAATTAATTTCTATACAAATATAATATATTAGGTTGTTCCATACATTTGTCCTCCGTTTAGTATGAATCAGCTATTTGCACTAAGTTATTAAATAAATTTGCATTAAATATATAATAACATGTGAATAAAATTTGTTCCTAGAAAGAGTTGAAAAGTCAACAGAATCACTTCTTCAGCCAGAAACCCCAGAGCTTCTATGAACGCGGTATTATGCAACTACTGGAGGGATAGAGAAATGTTATAGAACCAAATGGAAAATACTTTACTGATTAAATGTGATTTTTAATAAATAAATCTTTAGTTTCATTTTGTTCTAAAAAACAGGATGAATTTATGTAACAACCTAATAATTTTAAAATAATTTCGATTTTAAAATTTCATGTTTCTTTTTCTTTACAGTAATAATAATAATAATATTTATAATTTTATTCAAGTCAGACATCCTACAAAAATATTTTACACCATTACTTTAAAAGTTAAAAATGCTAAAGGTAATCTGATACACTTTTAAACAGTTTCTGTGTATCGACTAATTTTTTAGTCCACAGAGGTAATTATGATTTTTTATACGCCATGTTTACAAGTTTACAGATTTTTTCTGTGACCAAGTTAATTTTAAAGTGATGTGATTTCCAGTGTAGCAGGTAAAGTATGCAATAGAGTTGAATCAGTAATATTGTATACTTACCTGGCGCGAAGAGAAATCTTCTCGTCTCCTGCATAGTACTGACGAGAGCCAAAAGCTCGAAACTAGTTTACTATTGGTATTTGCACTGGGTATCACAAAGCTTGTACTGTTTATTTTATTCAAGCGAGACATCCGACAAAAAAGTTTTACACCATTACTTTATAAATAATAATAATAATAATAATAATAATAATAATAATAATAATAATAATAATAATAATAATAATAATAATAATAATAATAATAATAATAATAATAATAATAATAATAATAATAATAATAATAATAATAATAATAATAATAATAATAATAATAATAATAATAATAATAATAATAATAATAATATACTATTGCTATGAAACCTGAATTTATTTTAACTTTTTGTTAGTGAAATAAACATTTATTTTCTGATTAAGTTTGATTAAATTTAGTTATTCGAGTAACAGATTATACAGTTTCATTGTTATTTTGCCATTGTTTTCTAGTTAATGAGAAAATGTCTTTTTTATTCTCAGAAATCCATTTTACATTTGCAGAGAAAATTTAATATAAATATTATCCGAATAGTTGAAGTGTTATAATCTTATTCTCTAGGCAGGTTTTCAATAATTTCAAGGGGGCTCATGCAAGAAAGATAGAGATGTTTAATTTATCCATCGATATGAATAGGAAAATGTCTCTAAATTAGAATAAATTGCATAAAACTGTGTAGAAAATTATATAATAATATATAATATAAGAGATAGAATTGGGAACGTTGATAGATGGGGTTTATTTTATATTTTAATATATACTTTCCAGTTTAGGATACCCCAACAAAAGTCCTAATTAGCTTTTGAACTTTAAGAATGAAATATTTTTTTCACTTATAGACGTAGTGAACACGATCCTGAAACAAATTATTATTATATAGAATAAATAATATATGAAAATGTTAGAAAGTTTGTTTAAATGTTCGAACAAAACATTATCTCTCCATCATGGTGGGCAAATAATTTCATATTTTTCATTTAATTTAGCTTACTTTTTTATATAAATTTTAACGTAAAATACTTTTAGAGTATTTTTAGAATTTTCACTATTTTTTTTAAAAATATTTAGATTTTTGTTTGAATTTATGTTGAAATATAAAAAGATTCAGAATTTAATTACAAGACTATTATTTGTTTACAACAAACCTTTTAGGCCAATATCAACATGGAACTAGTGAAACATGAATTTTATAAAAATGTTATCATTGGATTTGAGTGCTACCAAATTTACATATTTACCTTCTTGTACCACATCAATCTTAAAATATGGTTAAAATATCTCTTGACATCTTGATAAATTCGGCCACGGAATTGATCTGTCAAAGAAGGTTGACTGATTTTATTAGAAAAATTTTGATTTTGAAAACTGTAATATGAATCATTATGTATCATGAAGAAAAATACATATTCTGAGGACCCAGACATTCATCATTCATCAAACAGACATACAAGCATTCGTATACATTAAATCTTTGGTCTTACACAATATAGCTCAGAACAGTGTTTCCCATCGTGAGCATCACGCCTCAGATGTGTGGCACCGCACGTCAGCAATTATCAACTATTCAACATTTACATTTTTTTAATATAATATGCTCATTCACGACTAAATATAATAACGTGCCGTTATTTGTGCATACTGGCAACACTGGTTATCGAAGTTTGACAGCTACTCTAAAGGGGCCGGTGGAGAATAAGACTTTTGAAAATACTACGGTAGAGCATGGTATGAAGAAGGTAGGGAAACACTGGCTTTGAGGGTAAGATAATAAAATTCCCCATTACAATTACTTCAAACACAAAACTATTTTATGAACTTTTCCATCATTTCAAAAAGTTCACGATATCTGTTCTTTGATTTAATTTTAACGTCTTCTTTGTAAAGAACTAATTCACCGAAATCAAAAATCTATGAATTCTATTTTCTTGATGATAATTATTGGTACAATTAAACAATTTAATATTCTCTAACACTTCATTTCTTATTCATTCTTGACTGTTATTTTCTGGGCTAAAAGTAAAATGCTCTTTGCACAATTTTCTTACATAAATGCTTCTTTCAAATTCAACTAGACTTGCTTAGACTGGATTGCTTAGACTTGAATTCATTACAAATCCCATGTAAAGAAATGCTTCTTCCAATATCTAAAATTATTTATTTTCACAAGGTTAATAATAAATTTTTAAATTAAATAAATTTTATAATAGGTTTTTCAATCTTTTCTTCTAGGTGGGCTGGTTGTCTTCTTGGGTTCAAATGGATTGGTCCTTTAACAGTTTTAATATCCTGCTTTAATAGATTGGTTTTGCCTATATCCTACTTATTTATCATTAATACTTCAGCATTTTTTTATTACTCCATAAAGCTTGTTATCACACCTTAATCCTATTAATTCTTTTGCTCTTTTAAATCGAAGTTCATCATTCGTTCTTTTCCCAAATTTGGCTTCAATGTTGCATATTTCCATATTATTATATTCCATTGCATTTGCGCTGTTATTTCCGATAACTTTCATTAGTTTTATGTCAAACCTACGTAATAAATCGATTCCTCCAATTATCGATGGAGATACATTTTCAACCACTACAAAAACAATATCTTCTTCTCTCCTTTCTATATTTATTTTAAGCTTGATTCTTCCCAAACTTTTTAATGGACTACCATTTGCGCACCAAATTTTGTCTCTGTGTTCGTTTAAAACTGGATTTCCGATCTCTTTTATAATCGAACTATCAATCACATTCATTCTAGTTCCTGTATCCAACAAACAATTTTCATCCTTGGTTTTGAAATCATATCTTTGTTCACTCCGTTGTGAATTTGTAAAATTTCTGCTTTAGTTCTGTCTATCGGCAAATCCTTGTCTTGTCTTGACAATACTCGCAAACGTTTCCTTCCTTCTATTTAGAACTGAAATTCCGGATAATTCAATGTTTATTTCATCGAACTTCTTTATCACTCCTTTTATTTCGTCGACGCTCAACGCATCTTTCATCTTTATTTTTTTTTCTGTATCCTTGTCTTTGATACAATGGACCAAAAAATATGACAGTAATTCTTTCTTGTCCCATTTGTGCTTCAGAACTTGGTCAACCGTCTTTCTATTTTTTCGAAATATACAGGGGTATCATCGTTCTTTTCATAATTGCAGAGGGTTAGAAAATCCCCTATAACGTCGTTGGCTTCTTGAAAGCCTTTTTCAATCTGTCTTCAAAACAAATTTCATTTTCTTCTATTTCTTCATAAATTGGCAACAACTCTCTTGCGATCAAACATTTTATCATCATAATTTGACTGGATTGCTCTAGTCCACATAATTAAAAATACCTCTTGTATTCTCCAATAAAAACCTTTACATCGACGCTGCCATGGTAAATATCTGGGATCATTTTATTGATCATTTCCAGGGTCGCCATGTTAATAATAAAAGCTTAATTATCTAAAAATATATTTAAATACAAATTGATTGTTTAAATCTGGTATTATTAAACCGATTTAAATGGCGAATCAATTAATTTAATAATAATGATAATTATGCGTGCCAACATTTATGCTTATTATACTTTTACTATATAATAGTATTTGATTCTTATAATACAATATATATTTTATTTATAAATCAATTATTTAAATATCCCTAACACACAAAAAGAAATCATTTCTCACAATTTCCGTATTTGTCTGTTAAAATTTTTATTCGATTGAGAATAACAACTTTGATAAACTATCTTATTTTAATGCAATATTTCTAAATATATTTTTGAATTAAAACATTTTCCTTCATTAAAATAAATTTCTTATGGTGGACCAAATTTCAATATCAAACTAGCTTTTTTCATCTTGTGTTTTTACAGCTTTTAACACTAAGGACTTACTTAAATGATCAATTATAGCTAGAATATATATTTTCCCAGATTGTATAGGTAGTGATTCAATTTCCTATTTACTCACACACACAACGCAAATAAAAAAATAATTATTTATATTAATGATTAAGTGATCAGAATTTATTTATTTATTTACTCCATTAACCAATCAAAACTCATTATCATATATTTTCCAAAATTATTTATAAATTACTAAGTTAAGCAATATTTATTTTAGCATTATTTTTAATGAATATTTAATTGTGTATTTTATTTTGTAATTATTTTTGGAACTATTTTTAATAATAGAGAATAATATAGAATTTATAATAAATTAGACTGCTAGAATACTCAACATCACCATTATTGTCACTTTTTGGATAAAACAGCATCAACAGAAATAAGACCCTACATCTGTATGGAAATGGTGCACTAATTAGAATTGAAATTCTTACATGATACCGATGTGAGATAAATAAAGTCAATCTCTCAATAGAAATCTCATTGATTATCACAAGAAAAAACATTATTTCAATCAATAAGTCATTCGAAAAACCAAAACATTTTTACTACATTATTCAATAGTGATTTATAAGAATTAATTTTATGTAAATTATAGAAATAAATATTTCTTACTCTATGGTAAATTAATAAAATCACCGATTTACCGTCACATTAGATATGGCTCTGTCGGCTGCATTTGGTTCGCTCTACTGATTCCCTTGGTGGATAAAGCCATTCAAAGAAAAAGAAAATTATACAAAAAATATTATTTACTTTATCAACTTTATTTAATTTTCAAAAACAAATTTCTCCTAATTGGTTGTTGTTGTTGTTGTTATTATAAAAAAATTTAATTAATTACAAATGTTCTTTGTATAAAAACAAATGGAAAAAAATATTTTACGAGTTTTATAAAGAAATTCCATGAATTTTCATTTTTTGGATTTGGAAAAGCTTTTACAGACCCTTTGTACAATTTTATTGACAGAAAAATAAGGTATCTAAGAGATCGAAGGAAAAATATGGTCACAATCTTGATTATTATTAAATAAAATATATGCACTTAGCACTAATTTTGCATTGTGCACAATTACTAATACCGTATTTCCCCGCATATAACCAGCGGTTATAACGAATTTTACATACCACACAGGGGGTACGGGATAAATGGACGCGGGTTATATTAAACCTTTTTTACAAGTATTAGATATTTTAATATATTAGTTAATTTTTACACAAAACTTAAAAACCCGCGGGGTATATGAGGGTACGGGTTATATGAGGGTGCGGGTTATATGAGGGTGCGGGTTATATGAGGGTGCGGCTTATATGAAGGTGCGGGTTATATGAGGGTGCGGGTTATATGAGGGTGCGGGTTATCTGCGTATGCTAGTTATATGCGGGAAAATACAGTACTTTTTATTATTATATATTGTTTTGTCGTTTATTTTGCTGTACTTATTTATTACCTTAATTATTTGGTTATATTTAATTTTAATAAAATACTTTTCATTTTTGGAGAATTGGTATCTGAATACGAGTAAAACATTTTTATAGACCGACTTCTGGTGAAAACGCTTGCTAATTAGTATTCACCAAAAAAGATTTTTTTTTAATTTTTGATATTGTTAAAAATGTACCTTTTATCGCTGTTGACTTCTAGCCTTCTTAATTTTATTCCAAATAATTCTGTGCTTTTTTTGAAGATTTTTTAACGTCAAATGAAGCTGTCTAAAGTTTTTGCTGGAATGACTTGAATCTCTTGAAGATGATCCAACCAATAAATTATACCTTATCATTTTTCATAACAGTCTTTCTACATGTTCTGTTTCTATAAAGCATAACCTGAGCTTTTAAACGATATTTTTGATTAATCACATGACATTAGACCAGAAGTGAGGCCCAAGTCAGCATTTTTGTGTTTCTGGAAACATTTAAGAATTGTAACAAAAAAACAATTGACAATTTTGGCTCGAATCATTAACTCTATCTACGTGTTATTCTTTTTGATTTTATGGAAAATGCTTATTTAATTAAGAAAATGGAAGAAAAAATAAATTGAACACAGATATAAATGCATGAAAACTTTTAATATGTTAATTTTGAATAAAATAAACTTATTTGAAATAATTATTATATGAAAAAGGGCTAGTAAAAATGTAGTATTTAATTCTGAAAACTCAACTAAATTCATTCTTACGACTCTAGAAGTTGTTGCGAAAATAGAGGTATAAAATAGTAAATAATGGAGGACTAATTGCATTTGGAATGTCTATTATAAATAACAAGTAGTTCATTTAGTTCTATAACTTACAAATTTGGAGAGAAAAACTGAAAAAAAGACAAAAATAAAAAATGTAAACATTATTTTGTATATATGCACTAATTTCCTCATAAATACTGAAAAGAAAATGAATAAATGTGAACAATATAATAAAAGTAAATTTAAGTTAAAAATTATTAAAACTTATTTTAAATTGAAAAAATCCATAATTTTCTAAAATATAATTTATCAGAAAGTATGAGTCATCTATTGGTTTGCATACCAACTTTTATTATTACTATTATTTTTTATTATTTTATTAAACCACATATACACCATCTTAAATAAATTATGTGCCTCAAGGACATATTATATACTATAAATTAAATTTTTATAATTATAATTTTATACTATACAATTTTTAAAATTTTTATATAAATACATAATTGTTTACTTATAATTTTGGAAGAATTTTTCATGTGATTTAAAAGATTTTTATTATATTTCTTTTTAAATTTTGTTTTTCGATCCTTTGTTTCTACTTTTTTTTTATAATTTTCAATAATTTATTATTATTTTCCGATTTTTTCTTTAAACGTTTTACATTGGAATTTTACTAGATTAATTATAATTTATATTTTCTTCTTTGCTCCTTTCCTGCTCATGAAAAAATGTATCCTAAAATTTCTAATTTTTCTAATTACAAATACTAGTAATCGGCAACTGTGCACATAATTCTTGTAATCTATGTATAGTTTTTATTACATTAAACAGCATGAATTGCAGCACATTTAACCATAAATTAAGGTTCAATATAAAATATAATTAATACTTGAAATAAGAACAAAAATTATAAGCACTGGCATAAATTATGTGCACATACTATAGCAAAACAGAAGCATAATTTATTTAAAAAATTTCAACATAAAACCTTTTAAAGAACTTGGAAATGATTAAAAAGACATTACTACAATCACATAAAATAAGAGTTTTAAAAATTTTTATTTAAATAAAAATTAAATGCAATTTTTAATAATTTTTAATAAATGATCTAAAATTTATAATAACATTTTTATTGAAATTAAATTTTTGTAATTAATAACAATTAAAAATTTAAAATATTTTAAAAAGTTTTTAAAATATGTAAATTTAATGAAAAGTAATATTTTTTAACCTACTACACCAGAAACCACTGAGATACGTTTCCTATAATATAAGAAAAAACCAATAATATTACATTTTAGAAACATACATACTTTTATATCACGCTAATGTTCTCATTGTCAGTGCAACGAGATACGACTCACACTATCGAAAAATGAAATTCTGCACACAAACACAACACATACTAAAAGACACATGCAAATTTTCGATATATAGAAATGTCGCACTGAGATATGTTTCTATAATAACTTTATTTTAGACAATTTTTAAAAAAAAGATGATCATTGAAAATGTTTATAAATGTGTTTTTAAAGAAACTTGTCATGAAAATGACGAAATATCACCGTAAGAATTATTTTTGAGTTAGAATTAAGTTAAATTCATTAGAATTTCTGATATTTTTTAGATTTATTTTAGAAAATTGATTGATTTAATTATTTAATTAGAATTAAAAATATATCTGACTTACATTATATCGAAATAATTCAAAAATAAAATTCAAAAATAATTCAATTTCATAAAATTTCTAAAAAATCTGAAAAATTAATTAAAAATAATTAATAATACAAATGTTAACTAAAAGTAATATTTAAGAATTTGAATAATGATCTAAAATAAATTTCCAGAAAATGAAATTTATTAAATTGGTGAATAACCAATTGTAGACAAATTAGTGTACACACTAACCACCATTATAGAAAATGTATCTCAGTGGTTTCTGTCGTATCACATAATTTATGGGCCTTTATGTATAGAGTTGTGTGTAGTGTATGTGACTTTGTATTTTATTATTCTCACCAAAATTATGTTTCTGCATCCACATATATTAATGTCGAAACATATACTTTTGAAACAAATGATAATTCTGATATCAACAATTTTAAGAGACATTTTCAAATTTTAACATTCAACTTTCCCATATTTATTCTAATATAAGAAATAACATTTTAAAATAGTTTACTTTATTAATTTTAAAATAATTTCGATTCCTAAATTTTGTGTTCCATAAGTTTCCTCCTCACAAGAAATGATGTAAAATAGGTAGGATGAACTTTGATTTTTTACATTGTATAATTCCTATAACTAACCTTAAAGATTTTATTAAAATAAAATTCAACTTGATTATAGTCCATAATGAATATTACAAATTTTTCTTTTCTTTTATGTTTTCTTTGACTTTCAAAAGATTCAACTAGCTTTATTAGAATTCAATGGGAACAATTCATTTTATTTTCACTTTATTCAGTAACTTCTAAAATATTTGCAAAGAATCGACAATTTTCTTAGAAAAAGTAATTTTCAATTTAGGAACTAATTATTTCTAATTATTCTTAAAAAGTTTTTTGTAATAATGTGTTTGCGCAATCAGCAAAGAATGAAGAATTTCAATTAAATAAAAAAGATAAACTGATAATTAAAACAAAAAATTAAATAATTCTAAATATTAAAGCAGACTAATCTCATGCACCATATTAAACAAATTACATTTACAATTGAAGAAATAAAACGAAGATTGAATAAAAAAATTTAAAACAAAAAATAAAGAAAAATACAAAAAAATTAATAAAATTAATTAAACTTTCATTCGAATTGTGTTGTTTAATCAGCTAAATTGATTCAATTCTTAATATTACCGTTGCACTCGTTTCCTTCATTAACAGTTCATTAAGCGAGTAAAAGCCATCATAATATTTAATTAATAATAATTAATAATAATAATAATAATAATAATAATAATAATAATAATAATAATAATAATCACAATAATAATCACAATAATAATAATTATAATAATAATAATTATTATAATCATAATAATAATAATAATAATAATAATAATAATAATAATAATAATAATAATAAAAATAATAATAATAATAATAATAATAATAATAATAATAATAATAATAATAATAATAATAATAATAATCATAATCATAATCATAATCATAATCATAATCATAATAATACTAATATCTATATGCAATTACAAATAAATATATTAAAGCATAGCAGTCAAAGACAAATAAATCATCTGCAACAGCATCCTTGACTTCCTAGGCTCATGATGTTTCAAAGATGATTTCTTCTTTAATCTTGATGATTAAAAGAAAATTCTGAGTACGTAGAATTATATTAAAATTATTTATAAAAATCTAAACATTGTCTAACCCTATCACATTTTAATCGGCCTTACAACGGGCGTTCAGGTAAAACTATAATTTATAATAATTAATAAGAGCGTGTTGGTTCTTAAGAATTAATATTTGTGTTTTAATTAGATGAAATAAACTATTTACCTAAATTTAATTAATTTAATTACAGATTCTTTTGAAAAAAAAATAAAAAACAGTTCTAAAATATAATAATAATAATAAAAATTAATAATAATTATAATATAAATATTTAAAATATGATTACCCATCTTTAATAAGAACACTAAAACGCCAAATAAACGAAATATATTTCAAGTAAATTATCCTCATTATCAGTCTTTCAGCATAATCTATGTCAAAATTTATAAACAGAAATTTATAAACAGCATTATGGTTATCATTTAATGAGTTAATTTAATATTCTCAATAAATTCGTTGTTGATTGAATGTTAATTATCGAGGATTATGATTTAATCACCAATGACTCACATAAAATTCCTTTCCACTTATTATTAAATATAATAATAATAAGTTCAAATTAATCTCGACACTTATAATCCATAGAAATAAAGGTTTCATCATTTAATCAAGGACTTTAGCTATCTTATACTGTGCTGAAAGTACCATGAAAAAATACTGGTAGCATTGAATTTTCGGAAGACCATATAATAATAATTTAGTTAATTTAATGAAAGAAATAGGTCATATAGTAGTTTTATATTTATCGTGTTTGAGTGGATGGTACAGGTGATCCAACTACTGCTAGACGGAAAATATCTGATTATTATTGCCAGCAAACATACAAAATCACTCACGTATTTCGAACTTCTTCACAACTGTGGATCTATCAAGGCTGAGAGATACATACAATTTCTGCATAATATGATTTAAAACTTTCAAACAATACTACTTTCTTGGGAAATGGTCATTCAGTATGACAATGCCCGATCTCACGTAGCACAGTTGATTCGATTTTGGCTTGAAGAACACCGTGTGTCTCTATTAAAGCAGCCGACCAAATCACCCGACACAAACCACATGGATCGCTTTATCTTTAGGAATTACGAGTGCTATAGACGTGGAAAAAACTTCAGTAATTAAGGAAAGGTGAGCAACATTTTTTGCCAATATTTGGAGTCAACATCAGAGGCCAAGCTCACGAGCAAGTTTCAAAATTTTACACGTCACCTCCAGAGTGTCATTGAAGCTGATGGAGACTATGTCTAGGTTCTGATATGCGATTTTCACAAATAAAGGTTTTGAATCGTATGTTTTAGATTTTGATAAGATTGCATCGACATAGAAAAACGAATTTTTTTTTATATCGGCCCCTATATATTGTACTAAGTTAAATGGAATATTTTCATTATTTGTTGAAATATTAACAAAATTGGAAATATAGCATTTTAACCATTTAGTGCTGACAGTTTTTTCTATATACTATTCACAAATTTATAAGATATTTTTGCAAATAATGTCAAAGTTTGCACAATCATACGTGATGCGTAATGGCGCTCGCCGCACTTTTGACTCAAACAACAAAGAGCGCCATCGCGCTCCTCAGCACTCTAATGGTTAATAATAAACATTTTGAAAGGTATGACCAATTTTTAACTTTACATAAATAAATAATATAATGCAATTAATGTTTTTCTTATTCTCCCTCATCAGATTATTTATACTTTCAGATAAGCTATTTTATATTATGATATCTAAACTTTAATTATAAATAAAGTGTATATGAAAGAAAAATGAGAAAACAAAAGGTTAATAAAAATTCCTATATTACATTCACGTAAATAATCTTTCGACAAATAAGTTTTAATACAAAGTAGTGTTTCTCAACCAGGGACCATTGAATAAGTCCAATATTTGAAGAGATGCAGTCAAAATAAAAATATTTCAAATTCAACATCAAAATTATGAAAAAAAATAAATTCATAAAAATATTATGTTTAAAGAATATAAATATTTAATTGTATTTAATTATAAGAACTTTTTTTTTTCAAATTTCAACACTGATTTCTTTTCCATTGTATTTATTAATTTACTTGAAAAAGGCAGTGCCAAAAATTCGTGAATATCAAAAACATCGATATATTTACTGAATAAATAAATATTTAAAAAATTAAAATTGATATTGATAATATAAAGTTATGATAATTGAAATTTGAATATTAATAATAATATTTTATACAAATGAAAAATAAGTCAATAAAAATAGAAAAAAATAATTTAACGGACATGATAACGATTTAATTATAAGAAAGCACCACTCGAGCATTCGTTTTACGATATATATATATATATTATATATATATATATATATATATATATATATATATATATATATATATATATATATATATATATATATATATATATATATATATATATATATATATATATACTATATATTATATATCTATATATATATATATATATATATATATATATATATATATATATATATAGACAGTTTTCTGTCACCGTCAGATAGAATAGACAAACTATAGAAATCACAGTTTTTATAAACAAAATTTATTAATTATTTCTTTTTAATATTTTTAATTTTACATATATTTTTATTAAAAAAACAATTAATAAAATTTGTTCATAAAATCTGTAATTTCTAATTTTACTTTACTTTCTGAAAATGACGGAAATACTGTTGAGAAAAGAAAAATTATATTTATCTGATTTCACCCCGGCAATTTGTTAGGCATATATTATAAATATTTATAATAATATCCAGTATTGTGATGAAAAGCCTCCCTGTCTACCCTTCTAGTCATTAAAGATTCTGCCAAATCCATTCGCTAAGATACCTCAGAGTCATTGTAAACAAATATGAGAGAATTTAATAATGATGATATGCTTTCTGAATACCGTAGTCCTCCGAAAAACATGATAAATTATCATTGTAACTCGATCAGCTTTGCAAATTCCCGATCCATTATCAATTACTGGGATAGTAATATCTTTTTCCAATTTTTCTTTTTTCGTATTATTCAAATATAAAATAAATATCAAAATTCCACGAGAAAACTTTATTTAAAGTTTGGAACCACAATTTGAATTCACCATAAAATAAATAACTTTCAAAAGAACACTGACCAAGCAAAATCTAAACTACCTAAAATCTGATCACAAACATTGGTTGTTTATCATTGTAGGTTCTGCCAAATCAATGCCATCGTAAGTTAGAACTTCGATTTTGTTTTCAGGTAATACATTATAAAGTTCAGTTCCATTAGATCCATTCTTACAAGAAATATCATAAAACATTTTGGAACTATCATTAGTTTCAGTTGTCATATAATTCTCTTCAAAGAACAACAAGGTGAGTTCAATAATCCTTGATCTTTTTTAATCGTTAAAATCTTCATATTCCAAATTTCGTTTAGACATTTTTATAAATTGCAAGTCGCTTTTAATAATCTTTAATATTAGAAAACTTTCAAACTTTCAAAAAACTTTTATTTACAAAAAAATACAATTCAAAAACTCACCTTTTTAAAACAAAATCGACCAAATCTAAAAACTCCAAAAATAAATAAATTGAATTCAATTAAAACTCAACCAAATTCCAAAAATACATTATTGGTGTCTGTGTGCGCACACATAAAATAAGTACACTTTCAAAACCAACGCGCACACAGACGCTATAATTCACGCCAGGATTAACCAAACATTCTAAAAATTGAAGCGACAAAAAATTTCCAAAAAAAAACAATCATAAACCAAAATTCGAGATAATCGAATTTATTTCAAGAACCTCAGCAACCCGAACACAGACACGACAACAACTAACGGAACCAAACATTATAATTCAACTTTTTGTATATATGGTGTATTTTACTTTATCCCTTAGGTGCATGAACTTTGTCTGCTGCTGTTGGTTCTGTTACAGGTTGACAGTTTTCTGAGTGTTACAGGAATTTTTGAAAAACTTTTTAAAAAAATATTAGAAGTATCAATGATAAAACTATTTCAAAATCTTTTAAAGTTTTGACATCTTCAATAACAAATCTTTGACGTGGTTTGGCTTATATTCTGATCTCTTATATAATTTAACTTATAATTGGTGTAATGCCACATACATTGGAAAGATTACCTGTCCATCTCAGTACACGATTGAGCAGTTTCATAAACTATTGGAAAAGTATATAATAATTACAATTTATAAAGAATACACGTGAATAATTAAACATTTTCATTGGTGTTACGTAAATTTATCTTTTATCCTCATAGGTTATAAAAAACGAAATAATTATAAAACAATAAACACACAGATTAAAATAAAAATTAAATAATTATTGAAAAAATTTTCTATTAGCTATAAAACTCGTTCAATAGTGATTATCTCAAATTTCCGTAATGGATATTTATTACTTGAAATTGTTTGGAGAATTTCATCTGACCCCAAACCGGTTGCGATATTCTGCAAATAATTCTCCCATCGGTGTTGATTATTTAAAGTCAAAGTTCGAATGTTTTCCATCAAGGTCAAATGATTTAATATTAAAACAAAAGTTATAAATAACATTACACATGCACACACAATCACAACAGTAGTGAAATTAACACAATTCGAAATTTTTCAGCGATTAAATTTTATATAGCTGTTAATGATTAAAACAATTTAATTCAGCTGTTTTCTTTAAATAATGAGTTTGTTTTCATTTAAACCTTCTTTGTTTTAAACGAAACAAAATTATGTAATGCGTAATTCCAATTAAAAGAAAAATTATTTCCACTGAGTAGGCGCCTAACAACATTAAAGCTTTGCAAACAAACAAAAGGTGATAGTGACAATAATTAAATGTTTTATAGATGTTTACTGTAGATTTCTTTAGGGAAGACTAAAACTTTTCTCGATTTATAATTAATCTACATTTCTTCTATAATCAACGTAAGGTTTTGTTCGAGTTAATAACAATAACAATAATAATAATAATAATATAATAATAATAATAATAATAATAATAATAATAATAATAATAATAATAATAATAATAATAATAATAATAATAATAATAATAATAATAATAATAATAATAATAATAATAATAATAATAATAATAATAATAATAATAATAATAATAATAATAATAATAATAATAATAATAATAATTAATAATAATAATATTGTGGGGTCCCAGCGGGACCATGCACAAAGAAACAACCACACAAGTCGGATTCTATCTGTAGAGTGATGGAATCGAATGAAACTCGCTGTTCATAATTAAATTGAGAGAACATTTCTTGACATCTATTGCCTCTTGTGGTATAAGATGAATACCACAGGGAGTAGGAAGACCATATGTTTCTAGTGTAACACCTTCCTTAATCAATATGATCTCCAAAAGACGTAATGCGGTGTTATTTTTGATATCTTCATTACCGGTCTGATCTTCTGATAGATAATTTTTGAATTTTTCACATAGAATATTTCCATCAATACCCCCCCCCCCCCCAACTCCAATTAGCATATATGCAAAAAATGCCTTAATTGCTTAAGCATAAGACTTTGACAAGCTTCTTTTATCATTGCAGGGATTTCTTCATTAGTCTTTACCAGGTTGAGCGCGATTGCTGCCTCTTTATTTGTAGCATATTCAATACCATCAACGGTCCTAAGTCCAGCGAAAGATGTAATACCCCCTTGGACTCTAAGTAAAAGCTTCAAATTAAATTTTTCAATATTTTTTGGGGATTCAGCAGGCATTCGACTTATTGTTTTTACGGTATGTTCTCTTTTCTTCCACACCCTAGGTGATGTTTCAACCCCCCTATAGTGTATGGGAAGTTTATCATATGTAAGTGTTCGACTAAATTCATCAATCATGTTTAACTTAAAAAACTCTAATAACATAGTTGTACTATTGCTTACGTAACGCCTCCGCTTCGTTCCCTTCTTCAAACGTGATATGATTATCATTTTCCCGCTATTATTTCCAGCTTTCTAACAGAGTTGGTGAAGCGAAGCGAACAGGGGCGGAGCCCCTAGTAATAATAATAATAATAATAATAATAATAATAATAATAATAATAATAATAATAATAATAATAATAATAATAATAGTAATTACTTGAAAAATGTAGTGCCGAAAATTCGTGAATCTCAAATAAACATCGATATCCATATAGATTCATTGTCAATTTTTTAATAAATACAATGCCAATTGAAAATAAATCAAATGTGAAAATTGAAAAAAATTCTAATAATAATAGTAATATTAATAGTAATTGCAATATTGTTGTTTTTTCAACCTATTTTTGGATCCCACACTTTTTGCAATTTTATAGTTTCATTATTTTATTTTCATCTGGCAGAATAACCATTAATTACTTAGCCAAAAGAAAATAATTCTCGACAGTAAGTTGATTAACAACTTCCTATAAATATCGAAAAAAATTGGAAATTAAAATAAAATAATACAAGATATGAAATTTCGGATATAATATAAATAAAGTTTTATTAAAATAAATCCAACAAAATTGATCTGAAATGACTCCAGGTCTGTCGAGATTCTGTTTTTTTTTCTGTGTGTGCGCGTTTTCATTGTTATTCTAATTGATTGTTTCGCGTCTCTGTGACCAAGCTTTGGAAAATTTTTCTAGATTATTCTCGAATGGTTTATTGGTTTTTGAATTTTTAGAATTTTTGATTTTATTTCAATTCGTGAATATTTAATTTTTGCTTTGTATCTTGGAATTAAATTATTTGAATTTTAAATTTTTCTTCGATTAGATTGAATTAAATTGAAAAAAAGAATGACTCTGAGACGCTTATATTTCAAGCAGAAATCGCCCAAATGTTGAGCATTATTAATGATTCTTTTTATTCCGACAAAGAAATCCTTTTGTGTGATGTCAATTCAAATTCTCTTTGGATACCGCCAAAGAGTTAATGATTAAAATTATTTCCGATAAAGATGCTGGAACTTTAAATATTATTGACACTGGAATCGGAAGGACAAAAGCAGATTTTGTTAACAAATTGAGAACAATCGCTAGACCTGGAACCAAAGCATTCAAAAGATCACTTCATGTTGGACAGATATTTCAATGATGGGACAATTTGGAATAGGTTTCTATTCATCTTATGGAGTGGCAGACATATCATTTTTACAGATGAAAATGCACTCGTCATAAACAATGGTATTTTAAATATATATTGTTGATAATAATTATAGATAATTAAATATTATTTCCGTATATATAATTAAATCTTATTTCGTTATAAATATAATTATATTTGAATTATATGACCAGGACATAAGAAAATTGGATTAAAAAGCTAATTTGAAAATAAAAAAGGAATTGGAAATTAATTAACTTGTCTAATCCGAAAAGTAGTTGCAGGTTTCATAATTTGAAATAATTAATAAATTTGTGAAGTTAATAGTTTAATTGCTATTCTATTATTATTATTATTATTATTATTATTATTATTATTATTATTATTATTATTATTATTATTATTATTATTATTATTATTATTATTATTATTATTATTATTATTATTATTATTATTATTATTATTATTATTATTATTATTATTATTATTATTATTATTATTATTTTTACTATTAAGCAAAGCGAAATAAATTCATTAAAATATAACATTCACCCCAAACCGTCCCGGCACACTTTTACAGGAGACAAAGATGGGATAAACAGTTCTTCTTATACATCTCATTACAACGACATATAGTAATAACATACTATGGTAACATAACATAATACAATAATATATACAGAATACGTATAAAAATTGTATTTATTAAAAATCTTGACTATGAATCAGTAAAGATATCGATGTTTTTTTGATATTCACGAATTTTCGGCATTGCCTTTTCAAGTGATTTTGATTTATATAGACGTATAGATTTATATAACAATAATAAATAAACATTAGAAATCTTTAGTCTTTTTTCACCAAATTTATAAAAAATGCAAAAACCAAGATATTTTGTCAAGTTTAGAAATATTGTCAATGTATTTGGTGAATTTTTGAGCAAAAATGTTTATCAACTGTATCTTATCAACTCTTATCTTGACTTGTATTTGGAAATATTTACAATATATTGTAGAAAGGTAACGTCCTGGTGATAATGTATTAATCAAGGATTTAGAAATATTACAATTACAATTACAAATATTACAATTAGTGGATTCAATTTAAGTTGCATTCCTGTTAAATATAAAACAAAATATTGATCGAATATCTGCAAACAAATGAAGATTACGGAATTCACTAAACGCAATCCTTCAATAAAATCGGACCTCTTCAAGCTTTGTAATTTTATTTGACTACATTTTGAGAATAATGAGAAAGTAAATATGTACATCTTCATAACTGCGGTAATTTGGCTATGATGATCTCCATGGTTACAATGCTCCTCTTATCAGATGTATTTCAAGAACTTCCTGAATAAAACTGAGCTCTGCGTGCTTGAAATTAATGAAACAAAGATTTATTTCTTTGATATATAAAATTCCATTAAATTTATTTATTCTGAATAATACCACGTATTTTTTTTATAATAATAATAATAATAATAATAATAATAATAATAATAATAATAATAATAATAATAATAATAATAATAATAATAATAATAATAATAATAATAATAATAATAATAATAATAATAATAATAATAATAATAATAATAATAATAATAATAATGATAATAATAATGATAATAATCATAATAATAATGTTACATTTTATGCAATATTATATTATTTACTTTTATGTAAAATGTCAATTTCTCTCACTTTTCATACAAATTTCAATCCAACAAAAAATTTGCAAATCATAGTTCTATAATAAAAAGCTTATAATAAGATATTTTTACAAATTTTTATGAAACTTTGAAATATATTAAATATAATTAAGAATTTAGATGAATATTCATCTATTTGAGAATTGCAATTTTGAATAAATTTTATCGTAATGATTTTGGAATTACTAAAAGTATTTTATTTTTTATATATTTTATTACAAATTGTAATAAAGTTAATTAAAATTTTATATTGTATTGTTTTTAATTGATGTATATTATACCATTTTAATATCGAATCTGTTATGAGAGGAAAATTTATACGGATAATTCCTGTGACATAATTTGAGGTAATAGAAAAACACACAAAAGAACAATCAACTTAAGGCTGTGGTCATTTGTAATTTTAATTTATGTAAATAGAACCAGATGTATGTTTCATTAATTATGTCCTTTAGAAATTTCTTTAATTTCTTTTATCTGTAAATCATTGTTCGAATCAAATTTTTGGTGATTCCTTCTAATCTTCCCAATCATAGCAATCTTCACTTTTTTCATAGCATTACTTATTCGGAAATTTCCCCCAGAAATCGACGGAGGTAAAATACCTGGTTGAGTATTTGAAATGACTGTCAGATCTTCACCTTCGCGAAAATGCAGTATTTAAACAGAAATATCTGAAATTCTATAGGAATATTAAATTTATAATACTTTTATAAATGAATCCAACAAAGTTATTTTGTCATTGTCTCTACAACTCAATGTAGATGTCTCGAAACTTTGTTAAAAAATTTTATCCGCCATTTTTAAATAAATTGTAAACAATAAAGTTTTAAAATGGTTTTATTCCATGCCATATTTTTACATATCAAAAGTTCATATGTATATTTTATTATATGTTGTGTTTGTATTTTTTCTACCACTTTCTTTTATTCCATGCAATATTAAGATTTAGCACACAGACAAGTTTGTGTTTCAATAATATATAAGTATTGATTTCTAAAATATATTATAAATGCTTTTATTCCATGCAAAGAGGTGTAT